>WSYQ01001136.1:0-260840 GCA_011426435.1 Lysiphlebus fabarum
GAAATGGGGCAACTCGGCGTCGAGTATATTTTACACACACCCCAACTAGCATTTTTTCTAGGGCCCTTATTGGGACCTAAGTAGGTTGCTCCCTAAATGACGTTGGGTACCAACAGCTCTACCCAATGATGACCCAACTTATTGATGTAACGCATGATCTTCATTGGGTACCAAATTACGGTAAAGTATGATACCCAACTATTTCTCCCAAAGGTTACCTAACTATTATTCCGATATTATTACTATTAATATTGAAGATTTGATTTTATTAGAACATAACCTGAACATAACCCGGATAGCATCATTCCTTGAAAACTTACGCTGGTAGAAATTTCATTTTCAAATCAAGGTAGCGAGATGCGAAAATTACTTCGATTCGAGGTAGATTTTGCCTCTATTTTACCGTAAAATCGATGTAAGTGAAAACCTAAAAAAAAACACAATATTTGGACAAATAGACTATTGTAGAGCATAAAAAGTTTATGAAAACTATGATAGAGTTTCGTTGATTAATATAGTCACACGTGATCTGCAAATATTGTCACTAATATATTTATTTTTTTAATTTAAACATTAAATTTGACTGATGCAAGAGAGTCTAGATAATAAGGTATATGAAGATACATTGGGGTTATTAAGCGGGCGGTTCTCATCTTTGTTGTAATAATAAAAACTTACGTGAACTATAGGAAAACAAATATACCTAGTTTACCGTCTGTGTTTTTACTGACAGAGCTTATATATAGATTGAAATTTATTATTTAAATTTTGTAGAAGAAAAATTATTTTTAATAGTAATTTATTTATTATTTATTTTTTTTCTAACAATATTTATGAAAATATTTAATTGATCAGTATATAATAATTGTTCAAAAAATTGTCTGTTTTTAGGTGCATCTCCTCCCTCAGCAATTATTGCTGATTAATGACATAGTTTAATACACAATAATTGTTCAAGAAATTGTCTTTCTTTGAATGCACCTTCTTCCTTAGCTATTTGTTTCCTTAAAAAATAATTTACTGCATTTTTTTGAGAAAATATTAAAGAAACAAATATAGCAAAAGAATTAGAGGACGAATTCTCCATTTATCTAGTCTTTAGCCTATACAAGTAATTTAGCTATATGTTTTTCCTACACAGGAGTAATAAAAATTACCCCCTTTATGTATTCCTTTGCCTATACACATAACTTAGTTATATCCTCCTCTACCACAAGGCTATATACCTAACTCAGCTATATGCTACCCCTACACAGAGGTAATAAAAGTAAAACTTAGAAAAAAAAGTTTATTGCCAAGATAAACTCAGTCCCTTATAAACTTGGTAAAACTAGGCATATATATAAGAAACACTATGAATCGTAGAAAAGCCAAAATCAAAGATAATCCTTGACCCTCTCCGAGGGGTGCCACGTGCTGGCAAAAATTCAGCGCTTCACCAGTGAGTTTTATCGCTCATACCGTTTGAGAGTCAGGGCGACATTATTTTCGTCACTTTTTTTCCCTTACGAATAGTATGCATTGTAGCACTAACACGGATTTTCTCAGCCTAATTTCATCATACCCAGTTGAAAGGATTCTCGTTTCTTATTGACGATAGAAACTCATCGCAGCATTAAATTCACGCATATCAGTCGCGTCTCTATATTTACCTGATTTTCTGTAAGCTGATACTAATTTTGATGAAGCGATGGGAACCTATAGGATGTAGCTAAGGAAAAGGATATATCCGAAGTAACCCCTACGGAAACTCAATTGAGTTTTTTGCTGGCCGTAATTCGAAATAGGTTTCGATTTGGTATCAGCCCTAAAATATTGAACTTTTTATAAACATTATTTGATTTAGAAATATTATTCTTTCCAAATATCTTAGGAATCGGCATCAGATCATACCTACAATTGGAGAAAGAAAGAAAATGTACGTTTTTTCCTTAATCAACCAGACAATTTTACTTTGAAATGAAATTGCGATGTACCCTCTAGAATTTGATATACGATAAAGATACTCCTGAAAAAAGTTGTGAACGGTTATTTTTTTTATTTTCTTAGTTGTTATTATTGCTCTCTTAACCTAATAGTTTCTGTGACATCATCAAAACAGTCATAATCTTAGTTCTTTTTAAATTTTTTAAACCTATGGAGGATTGAAAGACAATGACGAAAGTCACAGGCAAGTAACAATAAAAATGTTGTGTGCCAGCAGAATATTTAACAATAAGCAAACATTTTAACTATGATTATGAAAACAACAATTTCAAACAACATAAAATATTTATAAAAAAGTTAAATCATGAAAACAGTATTTATTTTTTTCAAACATAAAAGTCGATCACAATAATAAAAGAATAATCAAATAATCAATAATCAAAATAAGTGAAATGACTAAAGTAAACAACAAGCAAAGTTATCATGATAATAATAATAACAAAACGCTAATGGAATTTAGATCAGACAAGAAAGTCTTAAAATAAGGCAATATGCATTCGTCATTATAATAATGGTCTTCAGGTCAAGAAGCAGTGTGGCTCAAGCTCTATAACTTTTTATTTGTGTTATATAACTGATTGAATCAAAAAAAACTGTATAAATAATATTATTACAACCATTATTAAAACTTTTTCCATTTCTTAATACCAAAAAATATTTGCTTGTGTTGATTAGTTTTAAATTTCGTTTCTGTCATAAAAAACACTTTATATGTAATTGACGACATATTTTTTTTGATATTTACACTTGAATTTTTTATCAGCAAATCAATACCTTCCTTGCTGAGATATACAATACCCAACAAGATTTTCGACTTTGCTAAACAAAATTATTAATTCTTGTGTAAAACGAGACAAAATCTAACTGATAGCTTTTTAATCTGAACTGCGTGATAGCAACGTATTCCTACATTTCTACCTGCATGAATAGTTTTAATATTTACAATAGCTACAAAAAACCACTATCACTTGTATTTCTTATATTTTGCTGTAAAAACTGCAGCAACAGATCACAATAATACGTTTTTAAATTTTTATTCTAGTATCAATTGAATTTAAATTTTAAATGTAATTTAGAGCTAATGTCAATTAAGTGTTAGTCGTACAGAGGCAGTGAGCAAAGATAATAATTCCATAGTAAGATTCAAAAATTATTGAAAAAAATCATTTTGTTTGGTTGTGAACTACAGCTTTGTGTTTCAGTGGACATTACCAATGGACAACTAACACCTAACAACAACACGCCACTGCTTACACAAGCTCTTTCTGGTACGTTTTAAATATTAAAATAAATTATAAAGATAAATCAAAAAAAATTTGACGTATTTCTACTGAAAAATGATATTCTTGATTAAAATAAAAATCTAAGGTGTGCAAATACGCGCGAAGGAAGTGAAACCTCTTTCACAGTTGTTGAATATCACGCTGAATATCACAAGCGATATATATTTTTTTTTGATCAACGATTTTGTTTATACGAGTTAACTTATTTCAACTCTTAATATAATAATACGTTATTAAAATTCTAAATATTACATTAAGTAATTATTTTACATTTTCATTTCTTCAGTTAACAGATTTATAGTAACTGAAGTAACTAATGTAAGTTTTTGATTTTAAGTTGTCAATGTGTTGTGAAAAAAACCAATCAATTGTGGTTTCAAACGAGGTTGTGGAGATCGCTTATCATTATTAATTGTGAAATTAAAAATATCTTTCAAAAATTGTTTGAATGGTTCAAACTAATCTTATGCAAAATTGTCATTAAAATCACTATTTGGGTCAGCGATAATATTTATTCTCTTCTTTACCGAGAAATGTTGCTCCTTTCGTAGAATAATGATACATTGATCTTTTCAAAAAATAATTTTATAATCTCAATTTTAATTTGGTGAAATATAGTGAGCAACAATAGTAATAATTTGCCCATTTTGCCTTACGAATTCAGCAATAAAATAATAAGTATAGATTTGTTGTTGTCCTACTGTCTTATTATGAGACGGAGCAACAATATTGGAATTGTCCTTGTTATTATGGCAAATAACTACTCCAGCTTTTACTTCCAGTCATTAATATTAGACAACATTCAAAGTGGCGATAGGGATGTTGTCGTTGTCATGTACTCATGTTTCGGGGGAAATCAAAACCTTTGAATTTCGAAATACTTTATTGACAATATCAGACACATTCTCTAACACTAAAGGTCACTGACATTCGATTGAAGTACACAGCCAATGAGTCACTTGTAACGTCCCGAGATCAAATATTCGAATCTGAACGAGAGAGTCTCTGAAAATCATCTCTGTGAGTACCAGCAGAGGCCGCATAAGGAAATGGTCCCATGGCACCCCACGGAGAGTGTCGAGGATTATCTTTGATTTTGACCTTTCTACGATTCGTAGTGCTTTTTATAAATATGCCTAGTTTTACCAAGTTTATAAAGGACTTAGTTTATCTTGGCAATTAACTTTTTTTTTTCTAAGTAATAATTTTTATTACTCCTATTTAGGGGTAGCATATAGCTAAGTTACTTCTACATTTATTTGTACCTACATATGGGGCGTTCTTAGTCAAATCACGGGGTCATCTGCCTGACATCCTGCGATTTTGATGAAATAAGCTTTTTTTGATTGATTTTGGGTTGAAATTAAGCCTCTAATTTTTTCAGATTTTTTAATCAATTTTTAAGGTCACCACCATCTTGAATATCATATAGTTTGGGATATCCCAAAAAGGACCATTTTTTTTTCGCCAATTTTTTTTTCATAAAAACACCTGCCCAATGCACAAGTTTTAAGCACAGCACGAGAGTGGGTCCACGAACATGAATATTTTTTATTAATTTTCGATATTTTTGTTTTCGAAAAAAATTTTTTTTTTCATTTCACATTAATATTTTATGATAGTTTTCGATGTAAAACGAAAAAATAAAACGAAATTTACTTTTGGTAATTTTCGAAATTCTTTACGGTTTACGAGAAAAATGACAATAATTCTAATTTAAAATGAATGTATTGTCTTGAAATAATAAATTATTTTCCATTAAAACTGATTTTGAGTGATATATATATTTTTTTTTTTCCAAGTTTATTATTATTAGAAATTTAGTGTATTAGAAATATAATGAACTCGACGAACAAAACGTGAATTTTGTAGAGTATGAGCGTAATATAAGTAAAGTTTTATCGAATAATTATAATAATAAATGACGTATAATTTCACAGTGATGAGCAATTACCAAGCAGCGCAAGCAGGGTTTCCACCTGCTTCACCACATGGTGCCAGTGGTCATAGCGGTCCACAGCGT
Source organism: Lysiphlebus fabarum (assembly GCA_011426435.1). Lineage (NCBI taxonomy): Eukaryota > Metazoa > Arthropoda > Insecta > Hymenoptera > Braconidae > Lysiphlebus > Lysiphlebus fabarum. The sequence continues at coordinate 5,293 of WSYQ01001136.1, forward strand.
TCGTTTCCTGCTAACAACTCACCCGGACCAATTGATATGTACAGTTCGAATGCAGCAGCTGCTGCAGCAGCCGCGGCGGCAGACTCCGCAGTAGCTAGCTATGTACAAGCAGCTGCTAGTCCGCAACCACCAAATACAGGATTTCCCGCAATTGCTGTATCCCGTGCTCCACTGAACTACAGTCCTGTAAGTTGATTCCTGCTTATGAAAGAAAATCAGTGGTTACGAAGGCCAGGATGTTTGCTCAAGTTTTCAGAGCTGGTTTATGGCCATAGAAACCTAGGAAAAACATTTAAGAAATGGTAATAAATAAGACTACCTATGTTTCATTAATTATGGAGTTATCATGAATAATATATAAATACATTTAATAATACTTTTTAATACGCTCATGATGGAAGACGATAGCAATATTTTTTTCATTAAAATCATTTTAAAATTATTTTCAAAGGATTTATTTTAGAACTTTTTAAAGAACTTATTTTAGAACTTTTGAAAGTGCTTATTTAAGGCTTTTCGGGGCACATAAATCTGTGATTTTGTTTTGATTATTATTTCACTTATTTTGTTTAACCTGTATAAATTACTCTGAGTTTTCATTTACTACATCATTTACTTATGATAGTACCGTTTTTTTTTTTGTTCACAATAAATCTATAGTTGTTCAGTAAAAATTATATAAATATGAATTAGGTAAAAATTCTTAAAATATATAAATTTATAAAAATATTGTACTCGAATAAATAAACATAGCTGTCTATACATCAAGAACGAGATTAGTTTTTTTTTTCTATTTAATTGAGCTAACCCGTTTTATTATAATTTTTACATGAATAATAATGAATTTTTTATCATAGCGGACGACAAATTCAATAATTACTGATTTGTTTTTTGTTTTTCAAATTTAAATTTGATATAAATTGTAAAAAAAAATGAGAAAACACAATTCCAGAAAGAAAAAATTAATCTCACTTGGAAACATTATAAACGATCGGTTTTTTTTTTATTATCATTCATATCAAATCAAAATTTATAAAACCAAGAATACATCAATAATCATCAAATTCATAGCCCGAATTTATAAACAATTGATATTTTGTAATTAAAAAAAAAAACGCGGCAGGCAGTTTTTGTGTGGCGGCTATGCTATACGGTTACATTTTAATTTTTTTGACTATATCTAATTGCTGGACGTAGTTGTGCACCAACACATGACTCGATATGATATACACACATGTTGTATATGTATAATACGAAAAACTCGGGAGAAGGGATAGGCTTGGGGTTAGCGCGACGTATTCGAAGAAACGTGGACATTTCAGCTTGAAAATTTATTTTTTAGTAAGATTTGTTACCTGACTTTTGTTGAACTTTATAACTTTTTTACTACTTGTAGGAAAAATACAAGAGGAGGCTCATTGGAAAGAGAGTCATTGATTTACATACTGAAACTATTTTTGTTTTTTTTCTTAACCAATATTTAGCAAGATATAAATTAAATAAAAACTGATGACGTTGCGGACCACTGATTTAAAATACTTATACGGTAGTAAGTCTCGCGCTGGGATAAAAATTAAGGCGAGACTCTACCGAGTCTTTTGATAATAAAATAAAATTATTTCAATGAGAATAATAACGCCATTTTCCACCATCGTGAGAATATCAAAAAGTATTATTAAATTTATTTATAGATAATTCATGATAACCCCATAAATAATAAAACATAAGCAGTCTAATTTAATACTATTTTTTTAAATATTTTGCCTAGGTTTCGATGGACACTCATCAGACCCTACAACTTTTTAAATATTTATTGATTGGAAGCATATTTTTCGAGCAAAATCCATTAAGAGATGAAATTTGGTCCAAAAAAAAATTAATTTTATCGAAAAATTTTTCAGATAAAAAGTGTTAGTTTTGATGTGAGAAAAACAAAAAAGTAATTGATACAAATCATGACGCATAAAACTAATTTCATTGAATACCTGAACTTTTATGTTAAATCAAAATTATGAACTGTAAAATATAAACTACCTCTAGCACTAACGTTTTTAGTCCTCCTATTTTGCTATTAACTACTGGCTAGTGGGTTAGGAGGGAATGTGAATGTATGATCGTAAATGCACCTTGTTGTTTGTTATTCGACAGACTGTTGAAGACGAGTCAATCCGGATGGCTTCCTTTTACAATGACAATGGACTTACACAAAACACAACGAAACGAATACGAAATTAATACCCCGGATAATAAAGTCAATGATTGATTATGACACAAATTATTTAAAACTTGTAAAATTAAAATCCGTCACTAATAAACTTTTTTTGCTTCTTTTATAGGGTCCTCTAATACCAGCAGCGTTCACGAATGGCTACCATTGAGTGTTCTTCGAATAAAATGTGTACGTATGGACTTATTCGTTTGTATTTGAAACATCTGCGAGCACAATAATAGTACTAGATTCGTGAAAATATATATACATGTCTATTCCTCAGCTTATATGCATAACTTAGCTTCATGCTAACCCTAAACAGGGGTAATAAAAACTCTTACTTAGAAGTCCCTTAAAAACTCGGTAAAACTAGGCATATTTATCGAAAGCACTACGAATCGTAGAAAGGCCAAAATCAAAGATAATCCTCGACCCTCTCCACGGGACTATTTTTCTATGCGGCCAGAAAACGATTTCACTGTCGAGATATCAAAGTATCAATTGGAGAGCATTTTTCTGGAATAATAACTCATTTATATTTTCGTTTTCCGTTATAGGATGGTGAAATGGCAGATTGTAGTTTCATTTACTCCGGATACAACCAAATGCAGGATAAAAGCCGACTACAGTTATTATACTACTGGTTTACTGCATGCCGGCAAAAATTCGAAATGAAAGTTATCAAAATTCAAATTATATTAAATAACATTACATTACGTAATTCTGTGTTCTATGATATATGATATGATAATAATTTGATATTTGACCTAGTCAAAAGTTTATTGATACCAAATTAATACATTTTTAATTAAAATAATTTATACACATCAATTTCGGGAATGAAAATCACACCAAAAAATCATTTGAAGGCTTCAAAAATTTCAAATAAAATGCCGTCTGTGTTTTTTTTTTCTTCTTATTTAATGAATTCAATTACTTGAAAAATAGAAATGTGAAATTGTAATTATAAATTTCAGAATAAGCTTAGAAAATTTTTATTTTAATATTTATGATTATTTTATTGAGTTACTATGATACTAGAGTGTCACATCAAATTTATCGAATGGAATATAATATTAATGTAAAACTCCAAAATTACGAGATTCCTAAAATGACTATAATTTCCATCCGATAGTATCAATATTTTTCTGAATTATAATTTTTGGAATATAAAGAAAATTTATAACGCTTACACATTACTTTATATTTATGCATATAATTCAATTTAAAAAGAAAAATTCTTTTGATGCTGAAGGCCTAAGATTTTATATAGTTGAAATGACTTATCTTATTTAGCCTTACATACAAATATTATTCTATAAATTTCATGTGAAATTTATATATCACGAAGAATTGATAAAAGAGTAATGAATATTATTATAAAACCATTTATATGATTTTTTCTAAATAAAGGAAAATAATTTTCTGATTCAAAGCGAATTCAATGTGATTAAAAAATTAAATGAGAAAATCAAAAAATGGGAAAGACAGATTCTTGGCTTTTGAACACTTGTTGAACTTCGCGTACATTTTTGTTTGGCTTTCATCGATAGAATTGATGATTGTGAGTTATTATGATTCCAGATCACGTAATCATTATGAAAACTAATGATAATTTTGAAAAGGTCTAATATATATATATATATGAATAATGCTTATCAATTGAATATAGTACTGTTGATAGCTAAGAAGTTGAATTTCAGAAATATTTCATTTTAAAAGATATATAATAAATTTTAATAATGAAAGATTATGGAAGATAACGAACAAAATATTTATTTAAAAGAAAAAATCAAATAAACGGTTTTTGGAAAAATAAAAAATAGAAATAAAGTGAAAATTAGTTTCCATGAATAATGATAAATTTCTTCGACCTTACTAAGGCAATAAAAAAAATATTATTTTTGACTTAAGCAATAAAAAAAACACCATTCCATGATAAACTTTAAAAAAAACAAATCAATCGAGGTGATATAGTGACCAGAAAAAAAAATTATATCTGTAATCACAAAATTTAAAGAAAATGATAAAAAATAATGAAAAACAAAAAAAATTACTAAATAAATTAATAAATAAATAAACAAACTAATAAATATATAAATAGATCATTATATAAATAAACAAATAAACAAATAAATAAATAAATAAATATATAAATAAATAAATAAATAAATAAACAAATAAATAAATAAATAAATAAATAGATAAATAAATAAATAAATAAATGAATAAATAAATAAATGAATAAATAAATATATAAATAAATAAATAAATAAAAAAATAAATAAATAAATAAGTAAATAAATAAATAAATAAGTAAATAAATAAATAAATAAGTAAATAAATAAATAAATAAATAAATAAATAAATAAATAAATAAATAAATAAATAAATAAATAAATAAGAAAATATATTAATAAATAAGTATATAGATAATTAATATTTAATAGATCAATATTGGAAAAACCAATAAATAAACAAATGAATGAGTGAGTACATAAATGAATAAATAAATATATAAATGAATTAATAATTAAAAAATAAATTGAAAATATGTATAGAAATATATAAATGAATATACAAATAAATAAATGAATTCATAACTAAATAAATAATCAACTAAATGAATGACTTAAAACAATATATAATTATTAAATAATTCAATAAATCAATTAATTCATAATTCAACAAATAAACCAATAAAAAAATAATAAAGAAGTATAATATAATAATAAATAAAGAAGTAATATATTCATAGCTAAATTAATGTATAAATAAACAAATGCATCAATAAATAAATAAATAATTAATTAAATAAATATTATATAATAATCCTTAAAGTGTAACGATATATATAGACGATAAACTTGTTACGATATACCTATATGTATACAATGTTTACGCTTATCATCAAAGATTATAGTATGAAGTCTAGTTTAGAGAAATAAATAACTCATAAAAAAGATAAAAACCTTAACTTAGCTTTAGTATTATAGTTTTCATAACATTACTTGACTTTTAGTGTTATGATATTCAATTCGTTAATCATAATGATGAATGGCATTATTTATAGAATTAATTAATATTAATTCGAAAACCAGGCTGTTGAATAGAAAAAAAAAATTGTAATAACTTAAATATAACTCGGTAACAAAGTGATGTATGAAGACATATATCAGAAGCACAACATATATGATTTTATAATCCGAGAGTCATAATCAAAGTCTTTTTAACTTATCAATGACTATCAGAAGAAACTGTAATCATCAGTATTCTTAATATTTAAAATTTGAGGCTATAGTAACAATGTATTTGTGATTCATATTTTTTTCTAAGTTTTTTACAATCATTTGAAATTATGTAACAAGTAGATATTGGTTTATTCAAGACGAGCATTACTGAATAGTTATTTGTATTGGTTTTTTTCCGTAATGTAAACGTATTCCGATTACTTTAAAAATATTTTTTTGGAAAATTTTTTTGTTACTTTGGAATCATCATTAGGAAAAAAATACAGCAGCATCAACGAAATAGACATCAGATGAGCTTAAAATTACAAAATAATAAAACAATAAAGCAACGATCAAATTAATATGATCATACAATTTAGTTTTTTGAAAATCTCGAAAGTAAAAAGAGAAAATTTCTCTTAAATGTCATATTGAATTAGTATCAAATTGTTTTTCATTATAAGATATTGATAATTTATTATTATTTGATACAGCAATTGCTAACAAATAAGATGATATAAATAATTTTTTTTTAAATATCATGATGTATCATAATTATAATTTTAAAAAAAGTTAGCCAGCAGCCACTTTGTGTTCGACTTTTTCATGTGATCAAAAAAAAAATAATGGCCATTGATAGGATTAAAAAAACGAATCGTTGACTGTAATAATCATTTTACTAGTGCATGGTGTCAATTCAAAGTAACGATAGCAATACTAAAAGATATTATATTAGAAAATATCATATTAACACTTTACATTAATGGAAAATCAATCAACGATTAAATAATGTAAAAGATATATTAGGAAATATCATGTTAACTCTTTACATTAATGAAATATCAATCAACGATTGAATAATGTAAAAACGGAAGAAAATGAAGTGAAGTTAGACGAAATAGATAAAAAGTCTGTCTCAATTATATGATACAATGAAGTGATTAAATTTGTAAATTTTTTGATTCTGAGTATACTCATTCAGGGTCTGCCTCCTACCAGCCTATAAAAAAATTAATATTTATCCAATAGCCAAAAAAAAATCTTTGAAAAATCTTTTATTCATTACCCATAACCTTTTTTTTTTTAGTATTCATTTCAAAAACTCAGATTGTCTTGGACTTCAGTCTGCAATTTGAATGTAAATATCAAGGTAGGATGACTCTTTGGGTTCAGAGATACCCACTTATAATCATAATTTAAGAAAAAAAAACACCCTCATAGCTACGTGAAATCAGCCCGCGAGTGTTGAAAAAAATTTTTTTTTTAACATTCAAGAAGCGTTTTGATGTTTACGAATTTGTACCACCATTGTTTTAATTTGTACCTCGAAGGTTAAAGGGTTATAAAGGATTAAATATGCCTTTACCATTAAAACAAGAAATGCTATAAACAATTACATGAAATCTTCAATAATGAACTTTTTTCAATAATGAACTTGTTGAGGTACTAACTTCTAAGCTTGAAACTTTAAAAATGTGCTTACAAAAATTTCTGAATAAATGATTTTTACATTCAATTTTTTCAACATGGATCCCTAAATGCCCATAAGGATTCATTTCTTAAATTTTTGTAAAAACATTACTGTCATTATCGCCAATAATTATATTATAAATGACGCCATAGAAAGAATAACTTAATCTATGTTCATACTTTAAATTTTATTGCTATTTTAAATTTTTTGGTAATTTTTTTTTTGTTTGTTTTTTCGAACCCTACAATTTTTCCAAGTAATATTTTCCGATTAGATACATATTTTTCAAGCAAAATCGATTAACAGACGAAATTGGACTCAGAGAAAGTCAATTTTTTCTTAATTTTTTTAATAAATAATTGCCTGAAAAAAAAAATAGCTGAAGAAAAAGATGTACTGCAGAAAAAGACAATATATTTTTTATAAATAGATGCATGTAAATCATTTTTTAATGAACAAATAGCTAACGAAAAAAAGATTTTTGGAAAAAACAATTTATTTATTATTTTTTAAATAAATAAATGCCTGTAAATTATTTTTTGATAAACAATCTATAGGAAAAACTTACTTTTTAAGCCATTCATTACTTTTTGAATGTTTTATTGCTTTATTTTTTTTTGATCTCATTTGGATAATTTTTTTCTTAAAGTCAATATAACAAAATAATATAATCAACACCAATACACAATATAAACAATAATCAATGTTTTTTTTTTTTAATTATATAATATTACAATAAAAATGAAAAATAAATAACACTATAAACAACCTGCTATGAACCAACAATAACTTATTATTATTATGTTGTTAATTATTATGTTTAATTATTAAAAATCAAGTGTTACAACAATGCCATATTCACATGTCATGGAAGTATCATAGATAAGATGGCTTCTCTGCTTTATTGCATTGAATTGACGGCAATGACCCTAAATAAATTAACATACGTGGGTCCCTTAAGTCGTTCGCAGCAGGATGCGCCTTAATTCATTCATATGCAAACACTATAAATACTTGAATCAAAAAAGAACCCTAAATCCTGCAACTGACTTCAGCCGCCCCCGCATATTGTTTTATTCAGCGACATTGCCGTGAAATCATCGCGTGTCTCTATCTCTATTATATGCAAAAAGAAGCCATCTTGACATATACATATTAGCAGCACATATATTATAATATATTTATTATATATTATAATAACAAACTAATTATTTGTTATATTTTATTATTACATAATTTTTTATAATTAAAATGGTGAACAAAACAAGAAAAAAAAAAGTTAACTCTCAACAAAAAGCAATAGGTGATGGACCACAACGTGGCCGAGGTCGACCAAAATTGTGTGAAAATAATAATTGTAAGTTGAATTATTTTTTATTATTTTTATATAAATAAAAATATTATTATATAAATTTATTTATCATTTTTTATTATTATATAAATATAATTATATATATTTATTTATCAATTTTGACGCTTGTAAATTATTTTTTAATAGCTAAAAAAAAAAGAATTTTATTATATAAATAATACAAATTTATTATACATTCATATTTATTTATATATTTCAATAAATTTATCCAGGTGATGAAATAAAAAAATACAACAAATATTATCAAAAATTTTGGCTGGAGAATATTGTGATAATGAAAAACAGACTCTCCAAAATTGGATCCATGTTCAAGAACTAAGAACATTACCACCACCAAAATCACCATCACAAACGGAACATAGTGGTCGATTTGAGCAAGACAAACTGCCATTACCTATTATTTCTCAGTATTTTCGTCAATTTAAATTCGCGGTATTGGCGTCACTCCGAATGCACTTGCAGTTGTTTTTTTTTTTTTTTTTTTTTTTTTTTTTTCAACAATACAATAAACAATATTTATATACAATTTCATGTGTTTATTTATATGTGTTTATATTAAATTAAATAGGTATCAAGAAGTTGCTAAATATTATCCATGGAGTAGAGCAAGCTCAAGTTTATATAAATTAAAAAAAGAGCTACTACATGTAAATAGATTTTGTTAATTGGAACCAATACTTGGACGACCTGAATTGTCATTTATATCAAATCATGACCATGCTCATTTAAGCACTAGTGTAATAAATAGTTCAACTGGTGCTCAAGCTGTGATCATTGGAGATCGAGACTTGGCTTCGACTGTAAATCCAAGTTATATTTTCCTAAGCATCACTCGTGGTGTTTTGCCAACAGTTGACAATACCCGAGACGTTTTATTTCTTATGGGAAAGTTAGAGACTCATGTTAGTAAATTTTAGATAAAAAAAAATAAGTATATTTTTTAGAAACAAATATTTTATTAAATTTTTTTTTTTTTTATCTAGGTATTTCTACTTGCCACTGATCTTTTAACTCACCATGAACAAGAACTCATAAATCTGGTAATACAAAAATTACAACGTCAATATTCAACCAGACCAGAGAATGTTATAAAAATTACTGGATCTGTTGAATTAGTCAATGGTGCTTTACCAATATTTACAAATGCTGAAAAAAAAGTTTCATTTTTTGAGATTACTAAGGTAATAATACCTTTTTATTTTTATCAATTTAATAATTCAAATAACAATTGATGATTTGATTATTTGTTTATTATTTTTTAGGTTTTGGTAGAGCCTGCTCTTGAAGAAGGAGTCAATATTAATGATAACAAAAATCGTGATTTACTACTTAAGTTGGCTTGTGTCAGCTTATTACCACCTGAAGATGTTGGAGCTGGAATAGCTTACATTAGATCTCAGACTGATGAACAATTGTTCACTTTAAGTGGACTGTTTTCGGAGAAGTATGGCCCTGTCTTGAATGAAAAATCATTCTTTGAGGATATACATTCATTTGATGATGCCCACTGACTACTTTCTTGCAAAATACAAAATTTAAATAGTAATAAACATGAAATTGACTTTTGGGAGTACCATCGAACAATTTTATTGATAATTGAAGATCAGTATCTCGATAAAGTTAAAATTGAAACGAGAAAACATGTATCAAAAACTTTACCTTTACATGCATTTTTAGATATCCAAAGATAATTCATCAAAAAAACTTGGACGACTCTGGGAATTATACAAAAAGGAAGAAGTCATACTAGCAAGATTTATATTGCTAACAACACAACTTGCAAAACAATATTTTGAAAAATTATTACATAATACCAGCAGTACCAGTTGTTGATGCAGCAGTAGTTGTAGTTAATGTACCAGTAGTACCAGTTGGTGGTGCAGCAGCAGTTGTAGTTAGTGATGAGCCAGCAGCTGAAGTTGTTAATGCACCAGCAGTACCAGTTGTTGATGCACCAGCATTTCTAGCTACTGCTAGATTTTCTGTTATGATAGATGTTAGCGAAAGCTCAGAGGAAGAAAGTGAATATGAGTTGGAGAATGAAGAAGAAGACGAGACAACTGCGGAAGAAAAAAATGTGGTTTTTGGTAAAATTTTGATTTTCATATTTAATATTATTCAAATTTTTAAATTATTTTTTTATTAAATTACATGTAAATAATTGTTAGATTATTCTAAAAGTGGCCTTTCCTTTTTAAGATCCTAACATGTATGATCTCAGCTGTCATCAGTGCAAAGATAAACGTGCTGACCACATCAACGACTCATGTGGCCATTTGTTATATTGTCAACGTTGTATGTGTAGCGTAGTTGCACAACACAAAATTAAAGAAGTACATCCGGATTGTCCAGTTGGAAATTGTGAAAAACAATTAACGAGTTTTACTAAAATATTTGTTCAAGAAGCTGAAGGTTGTCATAAAATTATCTGTAGCTGTACTCTATTTTTATAAATAACTTGAACTAATATTTTATTTATTTGACTTGTTTTTCAGTGGAAGAAAAATCAATCGTTTGTAATATGTGTATGGCTAGACCAATTGAGAAAACAGGTACAAATTGTAAACATCTTTGAGTATGTTTGAAGTGCTGGAACAAATGGGCAACTGAAAATTGTAAAATACGTAATGGAGAAGTTCGTTGCCCAACTTGCAACGTTGGAAATCGTTTTGCTCTTGTAATATTTCATCAAGGAAATACACCATGTTTATTAAACAAAGTAATTATTTCATGTAATAAATTTTTTAAAAAATATTTTTAAATGTATGAAATCAGAGAAAAGAAAACCAGGGATACGATTTAAAAAAATACATTTTGTATTATTTGATTGATATTATTACAAGTTTATACATTTTTATTATAATGATGCTTAACAAGACTGAAACTATTAATTGAGGCATTTTTGACTTGCCATTATAGCTTGTATTCTGTTATTTTTTTTTTCTTGTTTTTTTTTCGCTGCAATGTATGCATTTGGTTGATATTTTTTTTTCAGAGAAAAAATAAATATAGTTTTTAACTACAAATAATTATCATTTTATATTTAAAATATTTATAATTTACTTACACTCTTTGTGATTTATGAAGATTACCATAAAATAAGGTGTCAAAGAGTCGACATCTACTGACACTTCTAATAGTTAAATCAAAATCGTTGGACAACAAGGTTTCTATTTTTAATATAGAAAACATTTTTACCGACGTATTACCATTAGAGTTTCCGTCAAAATAAACAAAAAACAATCATTTTATATAGAAAATGTGTGTTTGGCAATGAGCGTGTAAGAAAATTTATGTTACGTAGAAAACATGTGTAATATAATATTCGTTAATTCCAATAAGCTATTAATCGAATATTTTGATTTGATAAGAACTGAAATTTCGATTTTTTAGTCTATATAATTTATTTTTATTATACTTAGCGTTTATTATAGTTAGTTAGTTAGAATAATTATTATTGTAAAATTGATGCGTGATATTTGAGGTCAATGCGGTTTTAGATGAACGTATTTTATTATCATCCAACATGAAAATACAATGAGCAAAAAAATATAATTATTTTTTTTTATTATTTTGAATAATAATATATATAATTATTACAAAGATTATAATTTATGTGAATCTTTTTTTTCTAGGATGGACATGAAATTTGTTTTGTAGCTAAAGAGCAGGCTTTGGTCAATTGCCTGTACTAGATTATCCAAGTGAAGCTATTCTTGATAAAGCAATTAAAAAAGATCCTTCTGTTTGAATTTATTTAACAAAAAAAAAAAAAAAAATCATACATTTATTTTTTATTTGATTTTATTATTATTTTTTATTTTAATGTACATATTTTTTTAAATTAAATTGTGATTTTTATGAGAATGAACCTTAATGGTGATTGAGAACAATTTAAGTTTTTATTTAATACCCAACAACAAAGATAAAAAGAAAATTTTATTTAAATTTATTTAACACTACAATTAACAATGTTTTATAAATATCAATAATTTTAATTTATATTTCAATTAAGATTCAGTATTTTGTATAATTTTATTGATGTATTTTCGTTATAATTTCTTTTTTTTTTTTTTTTTTACTTAAATTTTTTTGATATATAATTACAAAAATTATTAAAATTATCTGACATAATGCTACCACGTTGCCTAGACTTTATGACAAGTTCCTGACAATTTTCAAGGCCTTTGTAAGTTTTGCTAGACAAATTTCTAACAAAATTATTTCTAATATCAAGTAACTTTAGATTACATAATCCATTGAAACTACCTGGTTCAATGAATCTTATTTTGTTTTTATAAATATATAATGCATGTAGATTACCAAGTTTTTTAAATGTATCTTTTGATAAAATTGTAAGATTATTATAACTCAAATTAAGTATTTCAAGAAGCAAAAGATTATCAAAAATACCTGGTTCTAAATTGTCCAGTTGATTTGAATTTAATGTTAATTTACGGAGACAGACAAGGTTATTAAATATATTTTTTGATAAAGAAGTTAAATTGTTATTGTTGAAGTAAAGATGTCGAAGTTTTGTTAAATTAATAAAAATATCTGATTCAATATAATTGATTTGATTTGATTGTAAATCCAGTACTTGAAGATTTCCAAGATGATTAAAAATATTTTTTGATAAAGTTGTAAGTCCATTTTGACTTATGTTTAGTTTTTCAAGTTCAAATAAATTATTAAAAACACCTGGCTCAAGATATTCTATATCATTTGCATTTAATTTTAGTTCATGCATACTTATCAGATGACTAAATATATCTTTTGATAATCTTGTTAAATTATTGCATTCAATATTAAGGATTTGAAGCCTTGATAAATTATCAAATACACCTGGCCCAAGATAAAATATATTATTTGAGTTTAATTTTAATTCATACAAAAACGTTAAATGATTGAATATATCTTTTGATAATCTTGTTAAATTGTTGTATTCAATATTAAGGCTATGAAGTCTTGAAAAATTATCAAAATCATCTGACTCTAAATTTCTTAATTTATTATAACCCAAAGATAGATAACCAATACGCGAATTATTATTAAATATCGATTTTGATAGAGTAGTCAATTCATTATGTTCTATTTGAAGTATTACAAGACGAGGTAAATTATTAAAAATATCTGACTCAATATGATCTAGTGAAATTGAATCTAACCATAATGTTTCAAGATGATACAGACCATTAAATATGTCTTTGGGTAAATTTTTAAAAACGTTCGTACTAATATTTAGATTTTTGAGTTGAAACAAATCCGAAAAAGTACATGGATGAAGATTGCTCAGTTGGTTGTGGTAGATATCCAAATCTTGAAGATCTTGAAGACCATTAAATATGTCTTTTGATAAATATGACAGCTTGTTACGACTTATATCGAGTGTTTTTAGTTGTAATAAATCATAAAAAATACTTGGCTCAAGATTTTCTAGACGATTGGATCCAAGATTTAAGCAGCGAAGATTTTGAAGATCTTTAAATATATTTTTTGGTAATGATTTTAAATGGTTAGTATTCAAACAGAGGTGTTCGAGTTTCAATAAACCATTAAAAATACTTTCATCCAGTTGTTCTATATCGTTACAACTTAATTGTAAGTCACAGAGATTATTTAAATTTTTAAATACTCCTTTTGGTAATTCTGTTAGTCTGCTACATAGTATATGCAGATCTCTGAGTTTCAAGCCATCAAATAGATCTCTAGGAAGTCTCTTGATCTCATGTGAAGTTGTTATACGATAATTTGTTTCTTGTAGTCTTTTATTGAAAGACAACAAAAATAGGCTTGATCTTTTTGGAATCTCAGTATTTATATAAACGTTAATCTTATGTTCTTCTTCATTATCACATAAAATTTTACAAGCTTTACTATTGTAATAATATGTCTTATTATTACAAAAATACTTATTTTTCAGTATAACCGATGAAGTAAAAGTATTTTTCTTATTTGAACCATCTGTTACCAATGTAATATACATGACTAAAAAATGGTAAAAAAATTATAATTAAAATTCATATTCAGTTGAATAATTTGATAAATATTTGTTAAAATAACATAAATAAATTAAAAAGCTTATTTGTAGTTGATGTTAAAACAGACTCAGTATTTTTATATTTTTTGTAAATGACCTGTACGTAATTAATAAAAATTTATCATTAATTAATTCGTTATATGTATGAAAATGTACTTAATTACTACTGAAGTGTATTTTGATTGTTGTTTTCTATTTGATTTATAAATTTTCTTTTCTATTATTTGTGTAAATAGTATCAATGTCATATGAGCACTGGGGTTGTCTGTCTGCCACCAATAAGTGCATATAACAACTTGATAAAACAATATTATATATTCATGTTACTAAAATAAATTTGAATGTTTAAAAAATTTAAAATGTACTTAGAATTTTTTGTTTTTATACTTATTGGCAAAATATGAGTGTTTATGTCATATGATTATTAAATCTCATGTTGTTGTTTGAATGTTTTAAAAAGGTATACATACATTGACCAACTTCAACATGTACCTGCATAAATAGGTCAGTAACAAATGTCTTGATTAAAAATCTTGATTTAATTTCAATAAACAATAGAAAAATACTCAATCGTTTTTCTATTAATTGGTACGTATAGTGTATAAGTCATCACTTGGTTGCTGATCAGAAGGTTGTATTCAACATATACAAGTCTATCTTTACCAAACATTATTTATATAAAATTTTTTGTTTTTCAAATTATAAATTAAATTTCTTTACAAAATATCAAATTAACAATTCAATAATAAATAATTAAATAAAATAAACACATCAACTTACTTGAATATTTGTCTAAATTTATGATGATTTATCAAGTGGCTCAACACTAACTCAGTTATTGCTTCAGCAGATTGTGCAAATTGCAAATTTAATTTACAAATGACCTGCAATAAATAAATAATTTTTAATTAATTAAGTTGTTTTATATATAATTAATAAGTGAATTTGTTTTTTGATAAATAAATTTTCTTTTTTATTATTTTTATAAAAAGTATCAATGTCATATGAACACTGAGGTTGTTTGTTTGTCACCAATAAGTGTATTGCATAGATGAATAAAAAAATTTAACAACTACAATATGTGCCTGCATAAATAGGTCAGTAACAAGTGCTCAATAAAACTCTTGATTTAAATTTAATTAACAATAGAAAAATACTCAATTGTTTTTCTATTGATTAGTTTATAGTTTAAAAGTCATTAATATTCGTATGGTTGTATCATATATACAAGTATAGATTAAAATTTTGTTTAATCAAAAAAAAAAAATCAACAATATTCAATAATAAATAATTAAATAAAATAAAAATGATAACTTACTTAAATATTTGTTTATATCTATGATGATGTATCAAGTAGCCCAACACTAACTCGATCGTTCTTTGATTGATAGTCTGATTCAATTAGTTTCAAACTTTGACTTTTTGTTATGTACAAGAAATCAAGTACCAATATTGTATTTGCAAAATTTATTTATAAATGATCTGCAATATAAAGAAAAATAATTGATTAACTACTTTGTTAAATGATTAAAATCAATATATTAACAATGTTTACATTAACATACAATAATGCTTGTGGTACCAGTAAAAAATAATGAAAAATAAAAATATATTTTCTTAAACAACTTGAAAAAAATTTCAACTGTGAAATATAATATACACGTATTTGTCTTTTAAAAAAGGCAATAAAATTTGATAAACAAATTATTTAAAAAAACATAATATACCTACTTATATATTTGTTATTATTTATGATAATGTGTCAATAAGGTCAACACTAGCTTGGTCGTTTTTTGGATGGTCTGATTAAATAACTTTGACGTTCACTTTGACCTTTTGGAAACTCAGTGTCAATGCTGTTTTTTGTAAAATTTATTTACAAATAATCTGCAATACCAAGAAAATAAATGATTAATTATTTTGATATATTTATAATAACAATACATCTTTTTACTAAACAACGTTTACATGAACATTTAACATGTGGTACCAGTATAAATTTTTTAATATAAATAATAATAAATAAAAAAATTGGATAAATACATTATTTAAAAAAAAAATAATATACCTATACTCAAAGATATTTGTTATTATTGATAAAGATGTATCAAGACGTCCAACTTTGTCAATCACTTTGTCAAGTGGCTCAACACTAACTCAGTTATTGCTTCAACAGCTAGTGATTCAATAATTATGCAGCTTACTTTGACTAGTTCGTTTTAGGAAGTGCAGTGTCAATGTTATTTTTTGCAAAATGTATTTACAAATGATCTATAATACAAAGAAAAATAATCGATTAATTATTTTAATAAATTAAAAATAATATATTAACAATGTTTTTATAAAATTCAACAATGATGCACGTGGCACCAGCAAGGAATATTAAAAAATAAAAATTTATTTTCTTTAACAACTTGAAATAAAATTTTCTAAGATATATACATGAGTATTTGTATTTTAAAATATATAATTATAAGCAATAAAAGTGAATGAATAAAATAATTGAAAAAAAAACCATAATAATATGTACCTTTACTCAAATGATTTGTGGTGATTTATGATGATGTATCAAGACGTCCAACTTTGTCAATCAAATTATTTCTCAATGAAAACACCTCAGTGGCTATGATTGTATTTGCAAATTTTATTTACAAATGACCTGCAATTAATTAATAATTTTCAATCAATTAAACTGCTTTATAATTGATAAATAATTTTTTTTTTTTTAATTCATTGTGTAATAAATATGAGTGTGTTGATTCAACATGGATAATCAATCTATGTATATATGTATATGTATGTGTGTATTTTTTTTTTTTTTTTAATTTTGTAATAAATAATAATAAAAAATTTGTAAACTTACTCTCAATATAAATGCTCGCTCCAAAAAACAATTGAATGTAATATTAATTTGTATTCAAAATATTAACAAGTAATCTGTAACAAATAGACAATTTAATTATAATAAATATAATTTTTTATTTTAAACATTTGATTTTTATCATTTAATATATGAAAAATATACATGTATTTTATTCAACATTTGTCTATGCATGTGTCTATTAAAACGTCATCAAATACGTCAAGTGCGTTTAATAAAAGTCTTGAATTAAAATTAATTTATACTAAAAAATTACCTAATTATTTTGAATAATATAAATTTTTTTTTTTTTAATAATTAATAATGTAATAGAAAATTTTTTTTTATCAATCAACACGGGCATAAAAAAAATTATGTGATGACGTGTTGATGTGGTTCTCTCTGATCCACGTCAAACTTCCTCAAACATAATCAATTTATTATATATTTTTAAAATTATATGAATTATTTTTTAAAATAATTATTCAATCATAAAATATTGGACTGACAATCTAATTATGCAAGGAACATTTACTCACTTGGAATTGGTTTATTTTATTTTTTTAAATTGATGACACTTTAGTTCCTGGTGAGGTTCAACTGTGGCACACGTAGTTGTTTGTAAAGGTCGATATACAAAATGGTGAATGATGTTCCAATAGTGATTTATGGATCACCTACCTGTACACAAATATATTCGTGTAGTGTTGCACCTGTGTTAATGAAAACCAAACACTTATTCCACCTACCGTTAAATCCTAAAAAATGAAAAATATCAATCTATGTATTTATGTATATGTATGTGTGTATTTTTTTTTTTTTTTTAAATTTTGTAATAAATAATAATAAATAATTTGTAAACTTACTCTCAATATAATTGCTCGCTCCAAAAAACAATTGAATGTAATATTAATTTGTATTCAAAATATTAACATGTAATCTGTAACAAATAAACAATTCAATTATAATAAATATAATTTTTTATTTTTTATTTTAAACATTTGATTTTTATCATTTAATATATGAAAAATATAGATGTATTTTATTCAACATTTGTCTATGTATGTGTCTATTAAAACGTCATCAAATTCGTCAAGTGCGTCTAATAAAAGTCTCTAATTCAAATTAATTCATTAAAAAATCATCCAATTATTTTTAACAATATAAATTTATTTTCCTAAATAATAATCATGTGATAAATAAAAAAAAGGAAAATTATTTTTTTATCAATCAACACGAGGTATAAAAAAATTTATGTGATGTGTTTATATGGTTCTCTCTGATCCAACTCATCCCTCAAAAATAAATATTTATTCATTATATATTTTTTTAAAATTATACAAATTATTTTTTAAAATAATTATTTAATCATAAAATATTGGACTGACAATCTAATTATGCAAGGAACATTTACTCACTTGGAATTATTTTATTTTTTTTTTTTAAATTGATGACACTTTGGTTCTTGGTGAGGTTCAACTGTGGCACACGTAGTCGTTTGTAATGGTCAATATACAAAATGGTCAATGATGTTTCAATAGTGATTTATAGATTAAGTACCTGTACAATATATTTGTGTAGTGTTGCACCTGTGTTAATGCAACAGCTATTCCACCTACCGATAAATCCTCCAAAGTGATTGGATTGGTTTGCGTAGAGATCAAACAAAATAAGACTTTTTTACGCATCCATAAAAGTTGATGGTAACCATCATATTTGCAGGGATTAATGGACAAACTTGATGTATCAATTAAAGTTATTAATTTAGTCAATAATAACAAGATACTTACTGATTTAATAACACTGGAAACTAGCAAAAGCTTCAGTCAGAGCTGATCCAGTAAGTCAATAAAATATATGAAATTATGGATAAATAAAATATCGTAAACAACATAAGCAATTTGAAGATTATAATTTATGTGAACTTTTTTTTTTTAGGATGGACATGAAATTTGTTTTGTACATGAAGAAGGCTTTGGTCAATTGTCTGTACTAGATTATCCAAGTGAAGCTATTTTTGACAAAGCAATTAAAATAGATCATTATGCTTAAAAATATTTAACAAAAAAAAAAAAAATAATACATTTATTTTTTTATATGATTTTATTATTATTTTTTATTTTAATATACATATTTTTTTTAAATTAAATTGTAATTTTTATGAGAATGAACCTTAATGGTGATTGAGAACAATTTAAGTTTTTATTTAATACCCAACAACAATGATAAAAAAAAAATTTTATTTAAATTTATTTAACAGTACATTGAACAATGTTTATATTAATAAACAATTCAAATTTATATTTTATTTGAGTTTTATTATTTTGTATTATTACTATTATAATTTGTCATAATTAAATTTTTTCTTTTCAAACCCAAATTTTTTTGAAATGTATTTGAAAAAGTTATCATAACGATCTGACACAATGCTACCCTGTTGCCTATACTTTATGACAAGTTCATCACAATTTTCAAGGCCTTGATAAGTTTTTCTTGACAAATTTCTTACAAAATTAAATCTAATATCAAGTTCTTTAAGATTAACTAATCCATTAAAACTACCTGGTTCAATGAATCTAATTTGATTTGTATTAATATATAATACTTGTAGATTAATAAGTTGTTTAAAAGTATCTTTTAATAAAATTGTAAGATTATTATTATTTAAATCAAGTTTTTTAAGAAGAGAAAGATTATCAAAAATACCTGGTTCTAAACTGTCTAGTTGGTTTGAATTTAAAGTTAATTCACGAAGGCAAATAAGTGAACTGAATACATTTTCTGGCAAAAAAGTTAATTTGTTATTGTTAATATGAAGATACTTAAGTTTTTTTAAATAAATAAAACTATCTGGTTCAATATGATCAATTTGATTTGACTGTAAATCTAGTACTTGAAGACTGTCAAGGTAATCGAAAATATTTTTTGGTAAAGTTGTAAGTTTATTTTGACTTATGTTTAGTTTTTCTAGTTGAAATAAATTATTAAAAATACCTGTCTCAAGATGACCTATATTATTTGAATTTAACTTTAGTTCATGAACACGCATGACATTGTCAAATATATCTTTTGATAATGTTGTTAAATTATTATGTCCAATATTAAGAGTATTAAGTATCAATAAATTATCAAAAACACCTGGTTCAAGATACTCTATATTATTCGAGTTTAATTTCAGTTCATGAATTGTCATAATATTGTTGAATAGATCTTTAGATAATCTTGTTAAATTGTTGTGTTCAACATTAAGGGTATGAAGTCTTGTTAAGTTATCAAATACACCTGATTCCAAATTTATCAATTTATTATGACTCAAAGATAAAGAAAAAATTCCCAAATCTCTATCAAAAAATGATTTTGTTAGAGATGTCAATTCATTTTTTTTTAAATCAAGTATGGATAGTCGAGGTAAATTATCAAAAGTACTTGTCTCAATATGATTTAATGAATTTCCATCTATCCATAATAATTTAAGATTATTCAAATCTTTAAACAGTTCTTTTGGCAGATTTTTAAAATTGTTTGAACTCATGTATAACCACTTGAGTTGAAACAAATCCGAAAGAGTAGTTGAGTGTAGATTGCTCAGTTGATTGCTACTGAAATTTAAATCTTGAAGATCTTGAAGACCATTAAAAATGTCTTTCGATAAAAATGATAAATTATTATTATTTATATTTAGCGTTCTCAGCTGTAATAAATCATAAAAAATACTTGACTCAAGATTTTCTATGTGATTAAACATAATATATAAGGAACGAAGATTATGCAGTCCTTTAAAAATATTTGTTGGCAATGATTTTAAAAAGTTACTGCTTAAATCGAGTGTTTCAAGTTTTGATAGACCATTAAAAATACATCCATCCAGTTCTTTTATTTCGTTTGAATTTAATTTCAATTCACAGATATTTTTTAAATTTTCAAATACTCCTTTTGGTAATCTTTTTAGAAGACTATTGTTAATATGTAGTTCTCTCAGTTTTAAGCCATCAAATAAATCCTTTGGAAGTTTACTAAATTTATTTGAAGTAGTTATACTATAATTTATTTCTTCTTGTCTTTTATAAAATGACATAAATGTCCAAGACGGTGGATCATAGTCTCTCCTTGGAATTGCAGTATTAACATAAACATTTATCGTTTGTTTTTCGTTATTATAACATAAAATTTTGCAAGCTCTATCGTTGTAATAATATGTCTGTTTATTGCAAAAGTATTTATTTTTCGGTATTGTAACTCTTGAAGTAGAATTATTATTTTTATCCAAACCATCCGTTACCAATGTAAAATGCATTACTAAAAAATAAGAAATAAAATCAAAATTAAAATACATACAGTTGAATAATTTAATTAATATTTGTTGAAATAATAATATTAAATAAATTAAAAAGCTTACTTATAATTGTTGGTGAATATAGACTCAGTGTTTTTATATTTTTTGTCAATTTTATTCACAAATGACCTGTACGTAATTGATAAAAATTCATAATTAATTTATTTGTTATATCTATGAGAATGTAATTAATTACTAGTAGAGTGTATTTTAATTTCAATTTTTTATTTGATAAATCAATTTTATTTTTTATTATTTTTCTAAAAAGTATCTATATGTATCAGTATGTGAATGAACATAAACACTCAGGTTGTCTGTCTGTCACCAACAAGTGTAGCAGAGATAAAATGAAAAATTTATTTTTAAACTTGAAATTAAAATTGAATTATTGAAAAATATACATATATATATATATACATGTATATATTTATATTTTAAATAATAAATGAAACAAATAATTTATTTTTTAACTTGACTCGTTGAAAAAATGATTATCGTTGATGTATTTTTATTTCGGATTTAAACGATTATTAATTAGAAATCACTTGACAATAAAAATTACATTGATCAGTTATATGTATTTATTTTCATTAATTAAAAATAAATGTACAATCTTACGTGAAAGTTTAAAAATTTGTTGATGTCGATGATGATTTAATTTGTTAAGCTCTGACCCAGTTGTTCCTTGGTTAGGTTCACAGCACTTGGTCCACCACGATAAGCAACTTGTGTATTGAACTGTGATGTTTCTGGTTGATGGAGATTCAAGTGGTTTAAATGTGGCCTTGACTCAAACAATGACTGAAACAATAATAATATAAATTATTTATTTAATCATAATATTCAGTTATTATTTTTTATTTATATTTACTTGAATTTATGTTGTCTTTAATGATGAAGATGGTTCTATTTGTTACAAACAAATTACAAAAAATAGATTTTACTGTATATTATTGATAACAGCACCTGGTCTACCACGATCAGCAACTTGTGTATTGAACTGTGATGTTTCTGGTTGATGGAGATTCAAGTGATTTAAATGTGGCCTTAACTCAAACAATGACTGAAATAATAATAATATAAATTATTTATCTAATCATAATATTTAGTTATTATTTTTTTATTTATATTTACCTAAATTTATGTCGTTTTTAATGATGCAGATGGTTTTATTTGTAACAAACAAATAACAAAAAATAGATTTTAATAGATGTTATTGATAACAGCACCTGGTCCGCCACGATCAGCAACAACTGTTTATGATTTATCTGTAGAAAATAAATTTGTTGATGAATATTTTATTGTTAATTGTGTAATAAATATGTTATTTTAAAAATATGTCTGTATGTTAATCGCAAAGAGTCGACAAAAACTTGAAATATAAATTTAATATAAAAAAATATTAATCCAATATAAAAAATTTAATAAATTGATTTTTAAATTTATAAAAAAATAAATAATAATAAAAATAATAAATGACAAAACTTACTTAAATATTTTGTTGATAAAAATTTATTCCATATGGCTGAATTTTGTACATCAATCTGCGTCTTAACTTTGAAACGCCCTGCAACAAATAAAAATTTATAAAATCATAATATTTATAAATTTGATTAATTAATTAATTAACTTTTTAATTTTTTTATTATGTAACAAAATATATGTGTCTGAATATACATAGATATTAAGTTCATCACCAATAAGTACATATTATATAACAAAAAAAAAAATGATTTTCTTTTATTTGATATTAAAGTTAAATTTTGTAACAATAGATATTAATTTTAAATAACATAAAAATAATATAAATTAAATAAATAAATAATTGCCAAGTAAACAAGTATGTTGGCTTCAACACACAAGAGAGGATATTTTGGTACCAAATGATTAGAATTAAATTAATAAAAAAAAAAAAAATATAAAAAATTGACACATCAAAAGTACGTAAATATTATTTTAAATTAAATTCTAGTTATTTAATTTATAAATTATTAAAAAATTTACTTGTTCAAATAAGTCAAGTACTTAGTTACTTACTCAAAATTAAAATGATGTTAGGATTCTTTGTGTTGGGAGCAACTGTAGAGTGGAGTGATGTTTGGTGATGTTACAGCTAACAAGTGGTATACCATATACATATATGTATACATAACAAGTGTGTGTCTGTGATATACCTTTGTAATTTCCGACTTCTACTCACCAATAAAGTGTAAAAAGATGATGATTGGTTTCCTCTTATAATAATAGTATTATGATGAACCTCCAGAGGCCGGTTGCGTTTACACTACACAAAGTAGGTAGAAGCTTATGCCCACTCTACAACTACGACGTATACTTATACTGAAAATAGTATACTCCCTCACACACACACAAAATGGCCTCATATTTTTATTAATTTATAACATCAAATAAGTACAAAAATAATATTACATTTTAAAATTGTAATTTTTTTTTACATTTTTATTTATAATTATAAAATTTATTTTTTTTAATTTAAAAATAATTTTTTGTTATTTTTTTTTTTTTATTATTTTTTAATGTTGTTGATAATATTATTATTGTTATTGATTTATAAATAATCAAAATCTTTAATGTGGTGTTTACATTGTTGTTGTTTATACAGGATAATAATACCTTAAAATCATGGTTGCGATCATTTCTGAATTTTAAAATTAATCAAAGGTACAGCTAGATCCATCAGGATAACAATAACAAAAAAAATATTATTATTGTTATTGTAATTTAAAGAAAAATTTAAATAAATAAAGTTTTTTTTTTTTTGCAAGTCAATAATGAAAATTAATAAATTTGTTTTTTTTTTTTTAATTAATAAAATTTTGAATGAACATATTTTTATTAAGGCATTATAATTAATGAAAATACTATATGTTTACTAATTTTGCAGATTTAATTATCCGTAAACGACTTGCAATTAATATGAACTGTATACTTATTAGTCAGTTTGTAGTTTATATAATTGCAGTATAATCATGTCAAAACTAAATTAATTAAATATCTGATATTGATTGATTTTTTAATTTACTAGATTTTTATTAAGTTTATTTTAATTTGGATTAAACTGAAATTAGACATATTTGCAAAAAAAAACAAATAAGAATAAATAAAAAAAACATCACAATTAATTATTCAAATGATTAAGTTTGTACATTTATTTTATAAACCTTACAAATTAAAAATTTTTTTTTTTAAATTATAATTAATCATTTATTATATTTGTTGTTTTATTTTATTTTTTTAAAGTACATATTTATAAGATATTTTTTTTTTTAAATTTGTAATAGATATTAAGTTATTTTTTTTTTTGATCTATTTTTGAATATAAGTTAATAAAGTATTCAAAAAATACTTTACAATATTATCAGTTTGTTCTGACTTTAATTCTAGCTCTTTACAATTTTCAAGACCTCTAAATGTATCTTTTGTCATATCTTTCACATAATTATTACTGATATCAAGTTTTTTAAGATTTTGCAAACCGTTAAAACTACCTGGCTCAATAAAATTTATTTTGTTTG
Organism: Lysiphlebus fabarum; assembly: GCA_011426435.1. Taxonomy (NCBI): domain Eukaryota; kingdom Metazoa; phylum Arthropoda; class Insecta; order Hymenoptera; family Braconidae; genus Lysiphlebus; species Lysiphlebus fabarum. Next base: position 30,344 of record WSYQ01001136.1, read on the forward strand.
AATTTAAATTTAGTTCACAAAGACTTTGAAGATTAACAAATGTATCTATTGACAGAATTGATAGACTATTGTTGCTGATGTTAAGTTTGGAAAGTTGTGATAAATTTTTAAATAAATCTTTTGATAAAACTTTCAAATTATTTTGACTTAAATTCAACTCTTCAAGCTTCATCAAATTATCAAAAATTCCAGTCTCAAAATGACATATTCTGTTTGAACTCAATGATAGTCTACGAAGATTAACCAGATTATAGAACATGTATTTTGATAATGTTTTTAAATTGTTGTTGTTAATATAAAGTCGTTCAAGTTCTGTTAAATTATTGAAAATACCAGACTCAAGATTTTTCAAATAGTTATAAGACAAATATATAACACAAAGATTCGGATTACCATTGAATATTTCTTTCGGCAAAGTCATCATCTCGTTGATATAAACATTGGCAAGATAAATTTTCTCCAGTTTTGGTAAACTTTCAAACATACTTGAGTTCAGATATTCCAGTGGGTTTGAATGTATACACAAGGATTCCAGTTCATTGAGACCATTGAATAAATTTTTCGGCAAACTTGTCAGATTGTTATCAGCAAAGTTCAGCTTCTTCAATTTTGATAAATTATTGAATACAGATGAACTTAGATAGTCCAATCTGTTTTGATATAAATTTAAATAATTTAAATCCTGAAGTTCGCTGAATGTATTTTTTGGTAGAAATCTTAAGTTGTTCTGTTCCAAATTGAGACTCTGCAACTTTATCAAATCGAAAAACATATTTGATGCAATATTTTCTAATCTATTTGATGCCAAATTTAGTTCAAGTAGATTATAGATGCCAGTAAATATACCCCCAGACAAACTTTTGAACTCATTATCGCTCAAATCAATTTTTTCGAGCTTCAATAATCCATCGAAAGTATATGGATCAAGATGGTCCAATTGATTCGAGCTCAAATTTATTTCACAAATATTTTTCAGTCCGTTAAATATATCTTTAGGCAGTTTTGTCAAATTGCTATTACAGATATGAAGTTGTTGCAGATTAATAGGATTGAATAAATCTCTTGGAGGCAGAATCAAGATATTATCTGTATTAACATGAATCTTGATATTACGATGCTCTTCCTTATTATCCAACAATGCACAAATCCTTGAATTGTAATAAGGTGTATCCCGATGACAAAAATGTTTATTTATTGACTCAACACTTGCAGTCAAAACACTTGCGTCATTTGAGTTATCCAAAACAAAAGTAATATCCATGACTGAAACAATATTAATAACAATATCATATTATTTATTGTAATTAAAATTTAATATATTTATTTTTATATTCAAACAATAAATTATTTTTTACATTAAATTTATTTTATTATGATTTATTCGATTTTTAAATTAAATTCCCGAATGGATTACTTCAAAAATAATTTCTCCAACTTTTCTCCGAATTTTGTGTAGTCGGAGAAATTTGGAGAATATCAGAGAAAATTGGAGAAATTATTTTCTTGGTTAAATGTTAATATCTGTTTGATTTTTTTTTGAATTCAGATAAATCATACAAAATTACTTCAGCTAGTTATCAATCTTTAATACATAATTATCTAATAATTTATTTTTCTAATTAAATATTTATTAAACTGGCATATTAATAGTATAAAATATAAAAAAAAAAACTTACTTCAAATTTTTACTTCAAATTCAAAAAAAAAAATAAAAACTGTAGTTTCTTTTTTTTTAAATAATAATTATGTAGATAATTTATTTGAGCAGCAACCTGCAATAAATATATAATTTATTAATAATAAATTTGATAACTTTAAATATGCTAAATAAAAAACTTTGAACTTTTATAATACACAATATTTTTAATTAGCTGTGTAAACATATAAAAGTATTCATAGTGTATGAATCTATATAAAACTTACTTCAAATAAATTTGATAAATAAAACTTGGTCTATTTTTATTGAAGATAATATTCAGAAGCGAAAGGTCAATCTGCAACATATACGTATACACATTTGTTATTATTAACCAATTATTGAATTATTTTTTTTTTTAATATTTTTTAACATACAAATATATAAAACTGAATATTTGATTTACAAAATTGTAAATTTAATATAAAATATTATTACAAAAAATTATCATCAACTGGTGTGTGTAGCAGTCTGTGATTTTTATGAAGATTCAAGTAGTTGAGATTCGACCTTAATTCCACCAAAGCCTGGAAAAATAATAATTTAAATTATGTATTTATTTTTAATGTTTATCTCATAGACATTTAAGTTTATTATACTGTTCATATATATATTTAAAAATAATTTACCAGCTACTATAATTTTTTTAATGATAATGATTCAATTTGTTTAAGTAAAACAATAAATATTATTTGATATATAAATTAATATATATTATTGTTGACAGCACTTGGTCCACCACGATCAGCAACAAGTTTTGGTCTATATATAATATTTCTGGTGATTCAACCAAAGTGTCTGAAATTATATTAGATTTAATTTTCAACATGGGCAAATATTATTGTTGATTTATAATAAATATTCATGAATTTATAAATAAATTTATACTTATTTAAACTTACTCAAATTTATGTATTATTTTAAACAATTTCTATTTTAATTTATATATTTAAAATCAATGACAGCACTTGGTCCACTACAATCATCAACAAGTGTTTGTTTGTGATGTACCTGTAGAAAAAAAAAATTAAAAAATAATTTCTACTTTACATCAAGTGTTTTTTATTTTTTTAAATTATATTTTAATTATTGTGATATCCTGTATTTTTAATTTAAAAAATAAGGAATAAAACTTAATTGTGCAAAAAATAAAATACTAGTTATACAATTTAAAAAACTGAATATTAATAAAGTAATTTAAACAATTTATTTATTTTCTACTTTCAACATAGGTAGTTGTTATTATTTATTTTGAATAAACATTGATGTTTTTATAAAATATTTATAAACAATTTACTTACTAAAATTTATGTTGTATTGAGTGATGATTCTAATTAATAAATATCAGTAAAGACAGCACTTGGTCCACCACAATTATCAACAAGTATATTTCTCTGTGATATTTCTGTAAAATAAAAAAAAAAAAACATTATGCTCGATTTACATCAAGAATATTTGATGATAAAAAATTAAAGTTCAATTGTAGTATGATATATTTGTTTTAATAAATCGGTAATTAAATATGAATGATATTAAAATAAATAATAATATATTTTTTATAAAATTTTTAAATAAAAATGTACATTATTATTACACATCTATATTTTATTCTTTTTATTAGTGTTGGAAATATATACCTGTCTATAACACACATGGAATTTTAATTTGTGTGTTTGTCTTTGTTAAAAATTAATAACAATAATAAATTTATAAACTTACTTTGAATTAAATTTTAAAAAACAAGTTGTTAACTCGATGTACTTTTTTCTGTAGAAAATAATAATCACAAGTGATCTGCAATAAAAAATAAATAATTATTATTATCAATTTGATTTATTTTTTTTTTTTAAATGATTGATATTAACCAATATTTATTGATGAATATTTTATTATTACTTGTGGTAATGAACACACACTAACTCAAACGTGTGTCTGTACAAAAATATTGGTTGTTTAAAAAATACTTTTAAAAAATATAAATTTTATTTAAAAAAAAAACATATCGGTTGATATTTATTAAAATTTAAATAAATAAAATAATTAATAAAATTATAAATTATTTAAATAAAGATTATTTATTTATTTTTTTAATTTATTGCACGTTGATCACATGATTATGAAGATGTCATGTGATTTTTATTCATCACGGATAAATTATAAAATTACACACAAAAAATACAAAAAAAATTTTCTCAATTATCTTGATATTATATTTAAGTTATTAATTAAATTATTAATAAGTGCACTTGTTTATGTAGTATAAAAAAAAAAATTACTTACTCAAAAAAATTTAGTCTATCAATGATGAAGATTCGAAGATTAATGGTTCCACGGCAAGAACTTGTTGGTTCACCACGTTCACCACATTCAGCAACTATTTTAGTGTATGTCTGTGTGTATTTTTTTTTTTTTAGATTTCCGGTAATTTTTCAATATATTCTATGTATCGAAGACTATAGTTTTTTTTTAGTTGTTATATTGAGCTAGTTAGTATTTTTTTTTGCCGTTTTTTTTCTCTAATAATAGAAAAAATAACAGCAGGGTTTTTTACCTGTACATCAGTTGGTAGCCATTATACATCAAAGCAGTATAAAAACATGAAAATTTATTATTAAGGTTTTATTATAACTGCAAGAATTAAAAAACAAAAAAAAAAAATGATTTACAATAATTAAATACATATTTATTATTAAATTTTTTATTGTCTTTAAATAAATTATTTATCAAACAAATTTTTCCAGACAAATATTTTTACTTATATACCTTACATTTGAAATACATTCAATTATTTAATATTTGTTTATTAATAATATAAATTTACAAACAGATTTTTCATTTGTTTTTTTTTTTTTAATTTATAAATTATAAAATAATTAAAATTATTTTTGTTATTATTTTGTTTATTTGTACATTATTTATTTAAGTATGTTGTTATAAATTTTTCTGTTTATAATGATTACTCTAAATCACTCTAAAATAATTAATTAATTTTATTATACAACACTTTGATGACATAAATTGTATAACATTTATTATAAATTATATTTAATTTATAAATCGATGAAAAATAATTTTAAATTGTTGAAATAATCAAATTTAAAAAATGTAATATTTTTTATTTATGTTTTATTAATGTAGTTTTGTATAATTAATTACATAATATTACACTTATTATTAGCTAATTTATAATTAGCTATTTTTTTTTTAATTTGACGTTTGTTATTTCTCTTAACAGGTAATAAATTTTCATCATCACTCATGTCTATGTCATGTTCTAGTTCACCAAGTCCTTCAGCTAGATTATCAAAATCACTCATATCCAGGCTAGATTCTCGTTCATCAAGTCTTTCAATAAATGATAAATTATCCGCATCATTCATGTCCATATTAAAATTCAGCTCATCACATGTCTCCTCTAGAGATAGATCATCAAGATCACTCATGTCCATGTTAGATATTATTTGTTCAACAGTTACAGGTTTTTTTACTTTCAATCGAAAATCAGAATCACCTGATTTTCTTTCAGATCTTAGTTTTTCAATTAATGATAAATTATCAAGATTCCATCTGTCCAATGTTAAATTGAGTTCATGCAGATTAACAAGTCTATCAAATAAATTCATTGGAAAAGTTGCTATTTTGTTATCACAAATATCTAGCCACTCAAGTTTTATCAAATTATCAAAACTACCTGACTTGATAGAAATAAGTTGGTTGGATTTTAAATTTAATAAACGAAGATTTACAAGATGATTAAAAATATTCTTCGGTAAAGTCTTCAGATTATTTTTACTCAAATCAAGTTCTTCAAGTTGAGATAATTCATCAAAAGTTCCTGGCTTTAGTTTCGTCAATTTGTTTGAGTTTAATGTTAGTTTACGCAGGCTTGTTAAATTTTTAAATACGTCTTTAGATAGTGATGTCAAATTGTTATTGTCAATGTAAAGAAGAATAAGTTCTGATAAATTATTAAAAATACCCGATTCAAGTTTAATTATTTCGTTATAACTAATGTCCAAACATAAAAGAATCTGGTTACTGTCAAATGTATCTGTCGATAGTGTTGTCAATTTATTGTCACTGATATTTATATTTATAAGTTTTAAAAAATTATTAAAAAAACCTGTCTCAATTCTGTCAGTCTGATTTGATTGCAAAGATAATTCGCGAATATTTTCAAGAGCTCGGAATGTGTCTATTGATATTGATGTCAAATGATTGTTGTCAATAACAAGTGTATCAAGTTTTGATAAATTATTAAAAATACCCGATTCTAAATTACTCAAATCAATACCACCCAAGTGTAAAGCAAAAAGATTTGGATTACCATTAAATGTATCTTTTGAAAGAGTTGTTAATTGATTCGCGTTTATAAAAAGTATTTCTAGTTTTAATAAATTATCAAAAATTGAATCAAGATTAGTCAGTTTGTTTGAATCTAAACAAAGATAAACAAGATTATCAAGATCACTAAACAAATTTTTTGATAGAACTGTTAACCTGTTGAATCCAATATCTAACTTCTGAAGTTGTTTCAAGTCCATGAAAATACATGGATCAAGATGACTCAGTTTGTTTGCACTTAAATTAAGGCTCTGGAGATTCTGGAGACCATAGAAAATATCTTTTGATAAATCTGCCAATTTGTTGTCCTTTAAACTGAGTGCCTGTAGTTTGATTAAGCCAGTGAAAATTGATGGATCAAGACTTCTGAATTTGTTTGATTCCAAATTCAACTCAGAAAGATTATTAAGAGTCCTGAATATTTCTTCTGGCAAACTTGATAAATAACTCTTGCACATATGAAGTTCTCTGAGGTTGAAACCATGAAACAAATCCTTTGGTACAATCATCAATTCATGAGTGATGTTTACATGAATTTTACTTTCATATTTCTCTTCATTTTGTTGCAGTAATTGGCAATTGTTTGGATCATAATATAACATTTCTTCATTGAAAAAATATTTGTTTTCAGATCTAACATTTGAAGTAGAAATTGCATCATCTGAACCGTGAAATACCAATGTGATTTCCATGACTAGAAAATAATATAAAAATTCCATTAGAATTTATGATTTAATATCATGATTAATAAATGTAAAATAAATGTAAAATAAAAAAAATTAAGAAGCTAACTTTTAATTTTTGTTAAAAAAAATTTGAATTTATGCTATTTTTTTGGGAATTTTATTGACGAAGAATCTTAAAAAAATAAAATAACTTGTCACTATTCATCTTGTTATATCTAAATATACTTTAAAATTACGCAATATTTTTTTTTATTAAATCTATATCTAAAAAATATGAGTATGTTGATCACGTGGATAATAAATTTGTCTATCTAACTATTTTTCATGAATAAAAAGTAAAAGGTATAAAACAAATAAAATTATATTTTCTTTAAGACTTGGAATAAAATAAAATTAATTTAATTGAAGCATAACGAATATTAAATTTAATGAAATAAATGAATTATTCACATTCATTTATGACTGTTAAATCTTTGTGTTTGTGTCAAAAATGTACAAATAACAACTTCAACATGTGCCTGCATTAATATATCAGTAACAAACTGTATAATAAAAAAGTTTGACAATAATAATCTTGGAATTTAATTTAATAAAGTATACTCGATGGTTAAATAATAAAATGCAACAATTTATTCAAATAAATAATAAATTATCACTTGATATTGTTTTGTTAACTTTACAACTCGCGAATCGAATAGATTTATCATCATATCAACAATTGGACTGGCATATAATGTGGAATAATAACAATAAATTTAAAACGATTTATTATTAAAAATTTACTAATATAATAATGATGATAATAATAAGAAAATTAAAAAATAAATGATATGATGCTTACTTTTAATTGTAGATGAAAGAATAATAAAACAAGACTATATGTATACGTTTTTTGTAAAAAGTATGAGGGTGTTGATTCAACATATGGACTTAAAATAAAATAAAATTTCAACTGCTAAATTATATAACACTAATTTTTCTTTTAAAATAAATAATAATAAACAATAAAATTGGATAAATACATTATTTAAAAAGAAAATAATATACCTATACTCGAAGATATTTATTATTATTGATGAAGATGTATAAGATCAATAAGGTCAGCACTAGCTTGGTCGTTTTGTGGATGGTCTGATTAAATAACTTTGACGTTCACTTTGACCTTTTGGAAACTCAGTGTCAATGCTGTTTTTTGTAAAATTTATTTACAAATAATCTGCAATACCAAGAAAATAAATGATTAATTATTTTGATATATTTATAATAACAATACATTTTTTTACTAAACAACGTTTACATGAACATTTAACATGTGGTACCAGTATAAATTTTTTAAAATAAATAATAATAAATAAAAAAATTGGATAAATACATTATTTAAAAAAAAAATAATATACCTATGCTCAAAGATATTTGTTATTATTGATAAAGATGTATCAAGACGTCCAACTTTGTCAATCACTTTGTCAAGTGGCTCAACACTAACTCAGTTATTGCTTCAACAGCTAGTGATTCAATAATTATGCAGCTTACTTTGACTAGTTCGTTTTAGGAAGTGCAGTGTCAATGTTATTTTTTGCAAAATGTATTTACAAATGATCTATAATACAAAGAAAAATAATCGATTAATTATTTTAATAAATTAAAAATAATATATTAACAATGTTTTTATAAAATTCAACAATGATGCACGTGGCATCAGCAAGGAATATTAAAAAATAAAAATTTATTTTCTTTAACAACTTGAAATAAAATTGTCTAAGATATATACATGAATATTTGTATTTTAAAATATATAATTATAAGCAATAAAAGTGAATGAATAAAATAATTGAAAAAAAAAACCATAACAATATGTACCTTTACTCAAATGATTTGTGGTGATTTATGATGATGTATCAAGACGTCCAACTTTGTCAATCAAATTATTTCTCAATGAAAACACCTCAGTGGCTATGATTGTATTTGCAAATTTTATTTACAAATGACCTGCAATTAATTAATAATTTTCAATCAATTAAACTGCTTTATAATTGATAAATAATTTTTTTTTTTTTAATTCATTGTGTAATAAATATGAGTGTGTTGATTCAACATGTATAATCAATCTATGTATATATGTATATGTATGTGTGTATTTTTTTTTTTTTTTAATTTTGTAATAAATAATAATAAAAAATTTGTAAACTTACTCTCAATATAAATGCTCGCTCCAAAAAACAATTGAATGTAATATTAATTTGTATTCAAAATATTAACAAGTAATCTGTAACAAATAGACAATTTAATTATAATAAATATAATTTTTTATTTTTTATTTTAAACATTTGATTTTTATCATTTAATATATGAAAAATATACATGTATTTTATTCAACATTTGTCTATGCATGTGTCTATTAAAACGTCATCAAATACGTCAAGTGCATTTAATAAAAGTCTTGAATTAAAATTAATTTACACTAAAAAATTACCTAATTATTTTGAATAATATAAATTTTTTTTTTTTTTAATAATTAATAATGTAATAGAAAATTTTTTTTTATCAATCAACTCGGGCATAAAAAAAATTATGTGATGACGTGTTGATGTGGTTCTCTCTGATCCACGTCAAACTTCCTCAAACATAATCAATTTATTATATATTTTTAAAATTATATGAATTATTTTTTAAAATAATTATTCAATCATAAAATATTGGACTGACAATCTAATTATGCAAGGAACATTTACTCACTTGGAATTATTTTATTTTATTTTTTTAAATTGATGACACTTTAGTTCCTGGTGAGGTTCAACTGTGGCACACGTAGTTGTTTGTAAAGGTCGATATACAAAATGGTGAATGATGTTCCAATAGTGATTTATGGATCATCTACCTGTACACAAATATATTTGTGTAGTGTTGCACCTGTGTTAATGAAAACCAAACACTTATTCCACCTACCGTTAAATCTTGAAAAATGATTGGATTGCGTACAGATAGAAAAAAATTATACTTTTTTACGCATACACGAAACTTGATGTCAGCCATTATGTATTTGTAAAGATTTATTAAATAATTTTATGTATAAATTAGAGTTATTGTTTCAGCTTACAACAACAAGATACTTACTGATTTAATAACACTGAAAACTCTAGGAAAAGCTTCTTGTACCTGGTGCTGATCCAGTAACTTAATATTATCAATGATATATATTTATTTACTAAAATAATTTAGGCTTCAGCAGCTTGAAGATTATAATTTATGTGAATCTTTTTTTTCTAGGAAAGATATGAAATTTGTTTTGTACATGAAGAAGGCTTTGGTCAATCGTCTGTACCAGATTATCCAAGTGAAGCTATTCTTGACAAAGCCATTAAAAAAAATCCTTCTGTTTAAATTTAATTAACAAACAAAAAAAACCATATATTTTATTATAGACATTATTATTATTTTTTATTTTAATATATATATATATATTTTTTTTTATTAAAAATTGTAATTTTTATTTTTTATGAGAATGAATCTCGATGGTAGTGGTTGATCAATAAATGTAATATAAATATTAAAAAGAAAAAACAATTTATGTATTTATTTATTTATTTAAAATACCCAACAAAAGTATTGAAAAGAAAATTTTATTTGAATTTATTTCACAATACAATTAACAATGTTTTATAAATATTAACAATTTTAATTTATATTGTATTGAGGTTTTATTATTTTGTATTTTTATTATTATAATTGGTTATAATAATTGTTTTATTTTTTTTTTTCAAACCCACATTTTTTTGATATATAATTACAAAAATGATCAATATTATCTGACACAATGCTACCTCGTTGTTTACATTTTATGGTAAGCTTACTACAGTTTTCAAGGCCTTGGTAAGTTTCAATTGACAAATTTCTAACAAAATTATACTGAATATCAAGTTTCTTTAGTTTACATAATCCATTGAAGGTGCCTGGTTCAATGAATCTTATTTTGTTTGTATCGATATATAATAACTGTAGATTGCCAAGTTTTTTAAATGTATCTTTTGATAAAGTTGTAAGTTCATTATTACTTAAATTAAGTACTTCAAGAAGTGAAAGATTATCAAAAATACCTGGCTCTAAATTTTTAAGTTTATTTGAATTTAATGTTAATTTACGGAGGCTAATAAGAGAACTGAATATATTTTTTGATAAAGAAGTTAACTTGTTATTGGAGATATAAAGTTGCTGAAGTTTTATTAAATTTTTAAAAACATCTGGATCAATATGATCAAGTTGATTTGAATGTAAACTTAGCATTTGAAGATTTTCAAGAAAATAAAAAATGTTTTCTGGTAAAATTGTAAGTTTATTTTGACATAAACTTAGATTTTCAAGTCGAAATAAATTATTAAAAATACCTGTTTCAAGATTAGCTATATTATTTGAGTTTAATTTTAGTACATGAACACGCATGATCTTATCAAATATATCTTTTGGTAATGCTGTTAAATTATTATGCCCAATATCAAGAGTATGAAGTCTTGTTAAATTATCAAAAATACCTGACTCTAAATTTTCCAATTTATTATAGCCCAAATATAAAAAAAAAAATCCTGAATTATCATTAAATATATTTCTTGATAAAGTAGTTAGTTCATTTTTTTTAATTTTATACTTGGGAAGTTCAGATATATTATCAAAAGCATCTAAGATATCGTTATAGAGAGAAACTTTACCTAACCGTAGTATATTGAGATTGTAGAGACCATTAAATAATTTATCTGGTAAAGTTACAAATATGTTAGAGCTCATATCTAATGTTTCGAGTTGAAACAAATCGGAAAAAGCACCTGGATAAATATGTCGTAGAAAGTTTTGACTAAAACTCAAATATTGAAGATCTTGAAGACCATTAAATAAATCTTTTGGTAAATACATTAATTTATTTTTATGCATATCGAGGGTTTTTAGTTGTAACAGCTCATGAAAAGTACTCGGTTCAAGATATTCCAATGAATTGTTGTTAAGATATAGATAACGGAGATTATGGAGACCCAAAAATGTATTTTTTTCTAATGTTTTTAAATAATTACCACTTAAATCCAGTGTTTCAAGTTTCGATAAACCATTGAATATACATCCATCCAATTTTGCTGTGTGGTTGGAGCATAATTGTAAAACACGGAGATTTTTTAAATTTTTAAATATTTCTTTTGGTAATTTATTCAGGCTTCCATTGTTAATCCGCAAATCGGTAAGTTTTAAGCCCTCAAATAGATCTTTGGGAAGCCGAAAAATTCCAACTGATACCGATTTATGAAAATTTGTTTCGTTAAGAATTTCAAAATTCAACGAGCGTGGCGTCAATTTTGGAGTATAATCATCTGCATCAGTAGCGATATGATAATTTATTCTATGTTTTTCATTATTATCACATAAAATTTTGCAAACTTTAATGTTGTAATAAAATGACTTATTATTGCAAAAGTATTTATTCTGCGGTATTGTAACTCTTGAAGTTGAATTATTTTCCTTATCCAAACCATCTGTTACCATTATAAAATCCATCTCTAGAAAATAATTAGAAAAACAAAAATTATAATTTGTACATTTTAATTTTTTGATTAATTTCTGTTAAAATAACAGTTATTATTTAATAAATTAAAAAGTTTACTGGTAATTGTTGTTGAAACAGACTGAGTATATTTTTATATTTTTTGTAAATTTTTTTTACAAATGACCTGTACGTAATTAATAAAGATTCAATTTTTTTTTTTATATATATGAGAATATGTACTTATAATTAATATTAAATAATGTATTTTCATTTTATTTTATTTTTTTTTTGATAAATAAATTTTCTTTTCTATTATTTGTGTAAATAGTATCAATGTCATATGAACACTGGGGTTGTCTGTCTGCCACCAATAAGTGCATATAACAACTTGATAAAACAATATTATATATTCATGTTACTAAAATAAATTTGAATGTTTAAAAAATTTAAAATGTACTTAGAAATTACATAGAATTTTTTGTTTTTATACTTATTGTTGTTTGCATGTTTTAAAAAGGTATACATTGACCAACTTCAACATGTACCTGCATAAATAGGTCAGTAACAAATGTTTTGATTTAATTTCAATAAACAATAGAAAAATACTCAATCGTTTTTCTATTAATTGGTACGTATAGTGTATAAGTCATCACTTGGTTGCTGATCAGAAGGTTGTATTCAACATATACAAGTCTATCTTTACCAAACATTATTTATATAAAATTTTTTTTTTTTTCAAATTATAAATTCAATTTCTTTACAAAATATCAAATTAACAATTCAATAATAAATAATTAAATAAAATAAACACATCAACTTACTTAAATATTTGTTTATATCTATGATGATGTATCAAGTAGGCCAACACTAACTCGATCGTTCTTTGATTGATAGTCTGATTCAATTAGTTTCAAACTTTGACTTTTTGTTATGTACAAGAAATCAAGTACCAATATTGTATTTGCAAAATTTATTTATAAATGATCTGCAATATAAAGAAAAATAATTGATTAACTACTTTGTTAAATGATTAAAATCAATATATTAACAATGTTTACATTAACATACAATAATGCTTGTGGTACCAGTAAAAAATAATGAAAAATAAAAATATATTTTCTTAAACAACTTGAAAAAAATTTCAACTGTGAAATATAATATACACGTATTTGTCTTTTAAAAAAGACAATAAAATTTGATAAACAAATTATTTAAAAAAACATAATATACCTACTTATATATTTGTTATTATTTATGATAATGTGTCAATAAGGTCAACACTAGCTTGGTCGTTTTTTGGATGGTCTGATTAAATAACTTTGACGTTCACTTTGACCTTTTGGAAACTCAGTGTCAATGCTGTTTTTTGTAAAATTTATTTACAAATAATCTGCAATACCAAGAAAATTAATGATTAATTATTTTGATATATTTATAATAACAATACATTTTTTTACTAAACAACGTTTACATGAACATTTAACATGTGGTACCAGTATAAATTTTTTAAAATAAATAATAATAAATAAAAAAATTGGATAAATACATTATTTAAAAAAAAAATAATATACCTATACTCAAAGATATTTGTTATTATTGATAAAGATGTATCAAGACGTCCAACTTTGTCAATCACTTTGTCAAGTGGCTCAACACTAACTCAGTTATTGCTTCAACAGCTAGTGATTCAATAATTATGCAGCTTACTTTGACTAGTTCGTTTTAGGAAGTGCAGTGTCAATGTTATTTTTTGCAAAATGTATTTACAAATGATCTATAATACAAAGAAAAATAATCGATTAATTATTTTAATAAATTAAAAATAATATATTAACAATGTTTTTATAAAATTCAACAATGCAAGTGGCACCAGGAAGGAATATTAAAAAATAAAAATTTATTTTCTTTAACAACTTGAAATAAAATTTTCTAAGATATATACATGAATATTTGTATTTTAAAATATATAATTATAAGCAATAAAAGTGAATGAATAAAATAATTGAAAAAAAAAACCATAATAATATGTACCTTTACTCAAATGATTTGTGGTGATTTATGATGATGTATCAAGACGTCCAACTTTGTCAATCAAATTATTTCTCAATGAAAATACCTCAGTGGCTATGATTGTATTTGCAAATTTTATTTACAAATGACCTGCAATTAATTAATAATTTTTAATCAATTAAACTGCTTTATAATTGATAAATGATTTTTTTTTTTTTAATTTATTATGTAAAAAATATGAGTGTGTTGATTCAACATGGATAATCAATCTATGTATACATGTATATGTATGTGTGTATTTTTTTTTTTTTTTTAATTTTGTAATAAATAATAATAAAAAATTTGTAAACTTACTTTCAATATAATTGCTCGCTCCAAAAAACAATTTAATGTAATATTTATTTGTATTCAAAATATTAACATGTAATCTGTAACAAATAGACAATTTAATTATAATAAATATAATTTTTTATTTTTTTTTTTTAAACATTTGATGTATTTGATTCAATATTTGTCTATGTATTTGTCTATTAATACGTCATCAAATACGTAAAGTGCGTTTAATAAAAGTCTTGAATTAAAATTAATTTATACTAAAAAATTACCTAATTATTTTGAATAATATAAATTTTTTTTTTTTTTTAATAATTAATAATGTAATAGAAAATTTTTTTTTATCAATCAACACGGGCATAAAAAAAATTATGTGATGACGTGTTGATGTGGTTCTCTCTGATCCACGTCAAACTTCCTCAAACATAATCAATTTATTATATATTTTTAAAATTATATGAATTATTTTTTAAAATAATTATTCAATCATAAAATATTGGACTGACAATCTAATTATGCAAGGAACATTTACTCACTTGGAATTATTTTATTTTATTTTTTTAAATTGATGACACTTTAGTTCCTGGTGAGGTTCAACTGTGGCACACGTAGTTGTTTGTAAAGGTCAATATACAAAATGGTGAATGATGTTCCAATAGTGATTTATGGATCATCTACCTGTACACAAATATATTTGTGTAGTGTTGCACCTGTGTTAATGAAAACCAAACACTTATTCCACCTACCGTTAAATCCTAAAAAATGAAAAATACATATACATGTATGTGTGCGTTGGTACAATCATATGATCTATCTACACTGTTAGTTGTTCTTTCGGAGCTTACCGTCATTGAAGGAGGATCACCATAATTTACTGAGCACCTATATCAATCTCTTCAACAAGTTGCACCATCGTCTGGACACACGTCAAAATTCTACATCAATTTTAACAAGTAAGTTATTAATTTATTATTTAAATATTATATTCAAATGTTTAATACAATTATTAATTAAATTAATTAATAATTTTTATTGTAAAAATATATACAAAATTACAAACTATTGTTGCGTGAATATTGGGTGTCAATGTAGCTTTAGTTCCACGTAATTTAGTATGACTCATTCGACATGTAATTTATATGGCCACGTTTTCATTTTAACCAAATGCAAAATTGAGTAAAAAGTATAATTATAATTATTTTATATTTTAAATAATATAATTATTTAAAAATAAATAACTAAATTTTAATTTAAACAAAAAAAAAATTGAGATTTTGATAAAGTTTTTAGTGATTTAGTATGACTCATCCATCATGATGGTATATAACCACGTTGTCATTTTATCTACGTGTAAAATTGAGCAAAAAAATAAATATTTATTTATTTAATTTATCATTTAAAATAATAATACAATTATTATAAAATTAATAATTAATTTTAAATTTAAAAAAAAAATTGTTAAGATTTTAATTTTTTTTAATTTTATTCATTTATTTATTTAAGTATTTATTGACATGTGAAATTTACACACACACACACACACATACATACAACTTGTATATGTGTTGCTTACTCAGATAATAAAAAAAAATTTGTTTATTATAAATTCTGATTTTATAATGTATATTTAAAAAAGAATACAAATTAATTATAATTAAATGATTTTATTTGTTCCAGATCATTTGTTAATACTACTTGATAAAAAAAAAAAATAATCCATTTTATTATTTCTAACCTGAAAACAAAAAATTAAAAGTAAGTTTTAAATTTTTTTTATTTTTTTAAAAATAAATATTTTTAACAATACAGTAATATATATTTCATAATTATTAAATTTGTTTTAGAATAATGGATATTACATTGGTAATTGACAAATCAAATGACCCAGACTTGACAATTTCAAGTATTAAAAAAAAATATTCGTATCATGAAGTTACATATAAATCGAATGTATATATTACTGATTTATTTTATAATGAAGAAACCCAAAATTCAATTAAAATTCGGATAAATAAATCAGATAAATTAATTTCTATCCGTGAAAACTTATTCAATGGGATGAATTTAACGGATCTTCATATTTGCAACAGCAGTTTAACAACACTACCAAAAAATTTATTTAGAGAACTGAAGAATATCTCTAATTTGAAATTATCATTCAATCTAATAAATCATCTCGATTCTTGTATGTTCAATGGACTGATAAACATTAAAATGATTGACTTGAGCTACAACAGATTGGAGTATTTACCAGATAATATATTTGCCGGTTTAAATAATCTTCAAGAGTTGAATTTAACAGCAAATAAATTAAAGGGTCTCAAGACAAATACTTTTAATGGCTTGATAAAAATGCAACGACTTGATATGACGGAAAATAAATTGACATATTTACCTGAAAGATTATTTAACGATTTAAAGAATCTGCAGTTTTTAAATTTAAGCTCAAACAAATTTGGTTTTTTTGATTCAAATATTTTTTATAATTTATCAGAACTTAAATACTTGGATATTAGTTTTAATTGTTTAAGGAAAATAACAAAAAACCATTTTCGTAATCTTAAAAATCTTGATTGTTTATATCTGAATTACAACAGATTATGTGAAATTGATACAAATGTTTTTGGAAATTTATCTAAACTCACAACACTTTCTCTCGTTAACAATAGAATAAAAACATTAGCCAATTATGCATTTAAAAATATATCACAGTATCAAATTCTTACTTTATATTTGTCAAATAATAATTTGTCAAGTATTGAAACTGGTATTTTTAAATATTTGGAAGATCTTTGTTACCTCCGTATTGATGGAAATAATTTAACAGAATTACCAAAAGATATATTTAAAAATTTATTTAGTCTAAGAGAATTATCTTTAAGTTCTAACAATTTACAATTTATTGAGCCAGGAACATTCAATAATTTATTGAGACTTGAAAAACTTGATATTAGTGGAAATAATTTAAGAAAAATATCATATGAATTATTTAAAAATCAATCACAACTTTTATATCTCAATATTAAAAATAATAAATTGTCAATAATATATAAAGATACATTTATTAATTTAAAAAAACTCCATGAACTTGATTTAAGTTATAATCATATAAAGTATATCGATCAAGGTGGTTTTGATGGTTTGGTAAAACTTAAAAAATTGAATATCTGTCAAAACCAAATAATATATATCACAGATGACACGTTTGAAGGTCTTGAAAAATGTGAAGTGCTGATGATAGAGCCAAACCGGATAACAGCTGTTATTGAAGGCTTAATCAAGGAGATACAGAATTTTACCATTCCTGTTTATAATTATTAAAGTATTGCAAGTATTGCAAGTTGACACTTAAGCCATTAAAAAAGATCCTTTTGTTTAAATTTAATTAACAAACAAATTTTTTATTTGAAATTTTAAATATTTAAAAAAATAACTTGATAATTTTATTATCAAATACATTTGTTAATTTAAAAAATCTTAGTGAACTTGATTTAAGTTCTAATCAAATAGATTTAATTTTATCAGGTAGTTTTAATGGTTTAAAAAAACTTGCTAAACTTGATATTAGTGATAATTATTTAAAGAAATTAAATAAAGGAATGTTTAAGGGTCTTGAAAATTGTGAAGAACTAGTAATAGTATCAAAACAGATGAAAAATAGTATTGAGGATACATTTTATAACATATTTTATTAATTGATGAAAATAATAATTTAATTTTATTGCTAATAGGTATATCTTGATGACAAATTTTAATATTAAATATTTTAAAATATTCATCAATTTATTGGTTTGTTTTGTTAAAAAATTGTTTGAAATTTTAATTTAAAAATTATAACTGGTACAAAAAAAAAAAAAAAAAAAAAAAATAGCAACTATTTTAAAAAAACAAAATACAAAGATATTTTAAATAATAATTATTCAAATTTATAAATTTATTTGTTTACATAAAATAAACAAAATGTTTTATATAATTTTTAACTTGTTTAAGCAACAAGACAAAATTAGACGTATCAGATTTTATTGATATTATATTATTTGAATCATTGTTAAAATTAAATTAAATTATTTTAAATTTGTTTGTTAATTGATAAATGTTTTCATGTACATTATTAAACATTATATTTACATTATACTTGAAAAAAAAAAAAAAAAAAAAAAATTAAAAAAAAAAAAATCAAAACAAAAAAAAAATTAAAAAAAAAAAAAATTACAACAAAAAAATATATAATTTTAAATAATAATTATTGGTTTTGAAAATGTAAAAGATGATTGAATGGATATTATGTAAAATTACATAACTATTTGAAAAAAATAATGAATTAAAAAAAAAAACATTTTTAACTGAACTAAATTAGTTTGGTCTGTTGTACTCAACTACTGTTGAATAAAATAAATTTCTTTAAATTATATAATGAACATATTTAATTGTATATTTATTCAATGACTATAATATTGTTAAGTGGTTATTTCCTTGTCTTGAATAAATAAATAAATAAATAATAATTCTATAAATAATTTTTTGTCGTTCATTTTTTTTATGTTTCTTGAGTGTTATAATAAAACCTTAATATTAAGTTTAATATTTATTATTAATCTGACACGTTGATACATGATATAATTATTACAAATAAAGGCACAGCCACTGAGATATTAATTCAACATGTCCATATGTTGAATCAACACCATCATACTTTTTACAAAATAAATTAAAAAAAAATACAAATTCACTTATTAATTATATATAAAACAATTTAATTGATTAAAAATTATTTATTTATTTCAGGTCATTTGTAAATTAAATTTGCAAGAACTGGACGTCTTGATACATCTTCATCAATGTTTTTTATTATTTCATATACTGGTACCACATGTTAAATGTTCATGTAAACGTTGTTTAGTAAAAAAATGTATTGTTATTATAAATATATCAAAATAATTAATCATTAATTTTCTTGGTATTGCAGATTATTTGTAAATAAATTTTGCAAAAAACAGCATTGACACTGAGTTTCCAAAAGGTCAAAGTGAACGTCAAAGTTATTTAATCAGACCATCCAAAAAACGACCAAGCTAGTGTTGACCTTATTGACACATTATCATAAATAATAACAAATATTTAAGTAAGCTATTGTTTTTATTCAGTTTAATTATTTATTATTGAATATTATTGGTTCTTATGTTTTTAACAAATACTTGTTTTAAAATTTAATTTATAATGTTTGATAAAGTTAGACTTGTATGTATGATACGACCATCAGCAAACAAGTGATGACTTTTAAACCATGAACCAATTAATACAAAAATAGTTGAGTATTTTTTTATTCATAATTAAATTTATATCAAGATTTTTATTAAACTCTTGTTACTGACCTATTTATGCAGGCACATGTTAAAGTTGTCAAATGTATACCTATAAAATATAATTTTATTTTTTTCTAAACTTATTGATGAAAGACAGAGAAATTTAATCCATGTAATATAAACATTCTCATACATGTTAAACAGATAATAAAAAAAAATACAAGTTGTGTAATCATAAAGTATATTTTTTTAATATAAATTAAATTAAATTATTAAAAAACAATAATTAATAATAAATTATGATTGATTCCAGATTTGTTGTGGAGCCAGAGCATTTGCTATTGTAACATATACATTGTCTTGTTTTATTATTTTTTCATCTACAATTAAAAGTAAGCATCACATCATTTATTTTATAACTTCCTGATTATTAAATTACTAAATTTATACTATAGTAAATTACTCAAAGTTTATTATTGTTTTTATTGTACATACCTATATATACCGGTGAAATTATTGATGATTAATAAATTTGGATTAAAATTAAAAGAATTAAAAATTTTAAATGGTAAAATGACAGCACTACCAAGAGATATCTTCAGCAGTCTCGAGAATCTCTCTGAGTTGAAGTTGTCATCATGCAAACTGGAAAATCTTGATTCATCTATTTTTAAGGGTTTGTCAAAACTTCACCGTCTTGATTTAACACACAATAGATTGACTTGTCTACCCAAGAATATATTTGATGGACTCAAAAATTTACATGAATTAAATTTGGAATCAAATAAGCTCAGAAAGTTAGAAGCAGGTATTTTCAATAGATTAGGACAACTTATGCGAATCGATCTATAAGTCACAATGAATTGGCCTGCTTGTCCAAAGACTTATTCAACGTTCTCGATAATCTGGGTTTTCTACACTTGAATTCGAACGGTATTATTTTTCTTGAGCCAGGTATTTTCAACCATTTATTAAATCTCAAGTCAGTTGTAATTGATAACAATGAGCTCACCGATTTATTTAACAATACGTTCATTGAAAAAAAATTATTAAAAAATTATTTAAATTAATAGCATATTCACTCTTTTTTATATTTTTATTTTATTTTTATGATGTTGTATACAGCCAACACAGTTTTATGAGAAGAAAAAAAAAGTGGGCGGAGAGCACTCCCCTCTTAGTGGATTATAGGAGGTGTGACTTTGAAGCCCATCATTTTTCATTTTTGTTCACAACCAAAATAGTTTATTTAATAAATATTTATCCATTTAAATAAATAAAATAAATTTGTAAATTTATTTATTGGCTAGCTATATTGTTTATAATGTATTTTTCCATTTTGAAAAATGACTGTAAATTATTTTTAGCAATAAGAAAGATATGTCGAAATATTGATATTATGTATTTTATAATTATTAGATTTTTATCTTTATATTTTTCATGAAAATTTATAAATTATGAATTTATGATTTTTCAAAATAAAATAAAAATTTTGCTTCAATGTTTTTCTTATCTTGGTTATTAGATCCAAATATAATTGTTATCATTGAGTTACCAACTCAAATATTTTCTTTTTCGATAGCTGATAAAATAATTTACTTTCTACCAACAAGTATTTTGTCATTATACCTATATTTTCACAAATAATTATCTATAAAATTCAATAAATAATTATAACATACATATTTATCGTATCAATTAATTATTTTTTTTTTTTTATAAAATTCATAAATGATAATTATAAAAATTTATTTACAAAATTATACTGAATTATTTAATAATTGATTTTTATTTTAATGTCAATTAATTTAAAATTGATTTCTCATTTTGCTATCTATTTCATAAATTTTATATAAGACTAGTGAACTAAAAACATATCATATGATATCTTAGGAATTCGTAAACTGCAGCACTGAATTCAGTTGCTATGTCAAGATTATCAGGATAGCAGAATACTGCAAGTAGTTTATCGAAACAAAAATTGCCGCGCGAGACCGTTCGTTACGGTATCATTATAACAGGAGCACATGATTATACGAGTGTGTACATATTTAATAAATATCATCTTGCAAATGAGAGTTTACTTTTTTATTGATTATAGTTTCTTGTTACATTGTGATTAACTAAGGTTTAATCAGCTTTACAAGCTAAACTTCTTTTGTCAATATGAATGTCCATGATAATCCTAAGGCAATCTTTTACCATATTTGTATATATGTTAACTCAACAAATCCATATAAATACTGATAAATAAGTTTTTTATAAATATTATTTAATAATGCACACAATTATCAGGCGTTGGGCGTTTGTTTTATTTTTTAATTTCCTACCATACCGATCAATATGATACCAGACAAATTTAAATAGATGGAGCCAAAGTAGAGAAAAATATGTTTGATGTTTCTACGAATCATCTGTTTGACTACCTCCTAAACTATTTGCTATCCTGATCATAAAATTCAGTAAATGCTAGATGCGTATTTGTTGAATCAACAATTTTATACTGTATTAAAGTCAGTATTTTAAAAAAATACACAAAAAAAAATCAATTGTAATTTTTTTATCATCAAAATATCTGTGCCATTTGCTGCTGCAGTAAACAGTAATCAGTCCATCATATTATCCATAAAATTTATTTAAAAAAATCTGCAATAAAAAAAATCTGGCAAATAAACAACTAAATAATTCTCTTAAACTTTACAAATAATTTTTCAGCCAAAATTAAAAATTATTATAAAAAAAAAAAAAGAACAGCTGCATTCCATAATGAATTGCATTGAATGAAAAAATATATATACAATCCCAAATTTCTGTCATGATGTTATGATTAATAGCTACATGAATAATTTGATTTGTTTTTTTATTTTTTTTTTTTAAACCTGGATGTTTCAACTTTGGTAAAATTTGTCTATCAAAAAATCAACAAGCTCCACAAATGAATTAAGCTTGGTCAAAAAATAAAAATATAATAAATTAGATGCGTTTACGGAGTCTCAATTCGTGTGAAATATTCAACTCTCTCTCAACTCTCCTGTTTCGAGATTATGCCCCCTGGGGGCTAGAATGAACTTGTACGTTCGAAGAGCGTGGGAAGCATACCTGCAAACCTTTATCCTCTTTCATCAAGACTTACTCCTTTAGTTTATATTTATTTATTATTTTTTTCATATACATATTATATATATATATATACTCTTTATTTTCATCGAGACACGAACCTTCAGCGACTTACTTCTTGGTACAGTAATTACGCGTATACTGGACATTGTATTTTTCTTAAATCGCGATATTATGATGATTTCATTTCTATGCTAGCCTTAAGCATAATTCAATAAGTATATTTTAATTTTCAATCAATTTTACTTTTTTTTTTTTATTTTTTAAATTAAAATTTTCTTTGTAATTTGCATTTTTTCTTAGCAAGAGAGTTAAACAATACGCTCTCTGACAAGATTTTTTTCAAACATCAAAGTAATTTGTAAATATTTGGATAATGAATTTAAATTGATAGCTTAATTTTATATTAATAATAAGGCTAAATTTTATTGGGTTATATATATTTTTTTTTAATACAAAAAGAGCTATATAACCTGAACTGGGTAATAAAAAAAAAAAAGTAAGCTCGCGTGACAGATTAATCCTTTGCCTAAGGTGGTGTACAAGTTGCCAAGATTCATGCTGAAGAATCGCGAAACAGTACATCAATATATAATGAATTATATATATATATAATATTTTTTTTTCATTTACAAATGCCTTTGGCAGTGATATAAAAATCATGCACCTTCAAATTGAGCAAAACTTGAGAATATAATATACCCCGAGTGTTTCTCACCTGTATGTTTATCCAACAAAAGTTGATATCTTCTCAAACTTATTTGTTATGTCCAGGCAAATATTTTTAAAATTATCCCATAGAAATAATTATAATAAAAATATATAATATAAATAATAATAATATATATTTTTAACTAAAATTTCACAAAGATATTTACAAACATAAAATTATAAGCAACTAAAGGTATTTTGGCTTTTAAATATAAACTCATTAATTTTTTGATAAATTATTATTTAAAAAATAGGTCAAGTAGTTTATAACTATTTTTTTTTTTTACTATGAAAAATAATTCTGACATTGATCAAACAATAATCAACTTAAATTTATAAAAATAGATAAACGAAAAAAAATGTTTATTCAAGTTTTTAAAAAATTTTTATTTCAAATTTTTATATACATGTAAAAATTTCAGCTACTTGGTTTCCTTGAAAAAAAATCCACTTATTTACGGTAATAAAAAATTATATCACATTATTATTGTTATCTTTCATCAAATACATGCTTCATTCAAAAAAAATTGCCACTTAAAACTCTTGTTTCATACAGAAAAAGTGTGTGGGTGTAAGTTGATCTAAAGACCAGAAAAAATATAAATAATATCCTGAATGATTAAAATAAATTCAGATGAACAAAACGAATCAACTGATCCAACCCATATAATTTTATCATCGGTAAATATAAATTTTAAAAAAAAATTGTTTTTAAATATATTCTCAGGAAGCCACAGTAGCAATTTTGATTAGATAAACTAAAAAAAATTTACGTTATTTCTAATAATAGATAATTTGAAGAGAAATTCGATAGAAAAAAATAATTTAAAAACCACATCAGGTAGATCCACTTGTATCAATATTCTTGAACGAAAAAAAAAAATAAAAAAAGGTAAAATATAAGTCAGTATGAGTAATCCAACCATCAGATATTTGTCTAAATTGGCTGGGGGTGCGTTTTTGGAGTTTAATTTGATTTTTTTTTTTTTTTTATCTTCAAAGTGATGGTGATTCAGGTTAAAGATTAAAAATAATTTAGATTTTTTTAAATGGTTAAATTGTGATATATAATTATTAAAGTAAATTATAATTATTTTTTAAAAATTAAATAAATTTACAATTTTTTATTTATTTTTTAAATAATTTTTTAATAATATGTCAACTGTCATTTGAGACATCTGACCATCCAAGATATAGAAACTTTTGAGTTTTAAAAAAAAAGTTCTTATCTGTCTCATCAAAAATAAAAATAAAAAAAAACAACTGGACGAAAGATGAGATAGAGAATGAAAGCTGCAACATATTTATTTTAGTAGTTATATATTTATGAAAGTACATTTTAAGGGTAGTCAAGCCAGTGAATTTTGGTGATTCTTATTTGTTGGCAGTTGGTTCTGCACTCAAGCCAGCTGAAATTTATTTCACCTGGTAGTTTTCTTTTATCGCATTTTGTCCTGCAAGAAATTATATTATTGCATTTATGTATTTATATTATAAACACGTATACATGAAATTGAAATTATAAAAAAATTTATTCTTTTAAAATATGTATATAACAGAATAGACAGAATAAACTTGCAATGTTAAATTACTATTTTAATATTTTTATCAATTAAATATTTAAAAATATTAATTTAATAAATTATTTTCAGTAAAAAATATATATTGTTTTATAAATTTTTAATTAATAAAAAAAATTAATATTATAAATAATTTTAAATTAAAAAATAAAAATATAAAAAATTAATTTAAATTATAAAAACAAAATTTTTATAATAATAAAAAGAAAAAAGGTAAATTTAATTTTAGCTTTTAAATTGTTTTACAAATAATTTATAAATTATAAGATTTAAATTTCAATTTTATATAAAAACACTATTATTTTCAATTCAATAATATGTAATTAAAATATTTAATTTTCAATTGATAAAAATGTTTACAGGTCTTAATTTATCATGATCTTATTATTTATTGTTTAATTTAAAAATAAAAAACAGTTAATAATAATATGAATTATATTTTGAAAGTATCAAAAAAAAAAAAAAAAAAGAATGATGGGTTGAAAAAAAAAAATAGACTGATGTTCCACCTGACGTGTTGAGGAACGAACAAGTGTTCACCTCATTCAAATGTAGATCCAGATCATGATAAAAATCTTAATGAATGCGAATTGAGACAGTGAATTGTTAAAAGAACCCAGCAATTCATGACAAATTATGGTTAAAATAATTGGAGCTGAACAACTGGCAAGCTTTCAATACAAAAAAATATATACAAACATCTTTCCAACAACATTTTAGCAATAATTAAATTTACCAAAAAAAAAACAACAAAAACAAAAATTATTACACTTAAAAATTTCATACTAAAATTCTAAATCAATTAAAATATATTTATTTTATTTTTTTTTAATGTTATTTACATATTTTTTTATATTAAAATTAACAAGTGTCATCTGGCAAGTCAAGTAAACTGATCAAAATTTTCAACGATAATAAAATTTATAAAAATATAAAAAAAAGACTATCAAAACATCAGAAAAATTTTCAATTAATATGCCACATGTTTACCTCATAAAATAGTCAAAATATTTAGTTTAAAATTATTATATTTTTCATTTAATAAATCAATTTGATCAACAATAAAAAAAAAACAACTGGATAATATATTTTTGAAAATAAATAATCATTTTGAAAGGCAAATTGTTTGACACAAATTTACGATTTTTTATATTAATTTTAATTTGATATAAAAAAAAAACAAAAGATCAAGATAATTGATAGTTTTATATATAAAATTTTTTGTTTGTGTAAATCTAAGCTGTCAAATGGAATAGTGCAAAAGTACCTTGTTCATGGATCGCAGATGTCAGACGCATGATGTTACAAACAAACATGATTTGACATCGCAGATGGCAAAGACTGCCTCGTGATTATTATTAATAAAAAAAAATAAAAAAATATATATAAACCGGAAGTTTTATAGTCTTTGCATCTGCATACAGTATAAATATAAAATTAAAAATAAAATTTTAAAAAAAAAAATCAATCAAATGACTGTTTGCTTGGAATTATCTTTATCATTTTTTATTTTGTAAAAATTATCTGTTATTTATTTATTCAATTAATATTTTATTATAAAAATTAAATAATATTTTATTTAAAAATATATTTTTTGATAATCATGGCTTTGATGTTCAACATTTTTATTATAAAATTGCTGGGGGCCGAAGAAACTATCAATTTTCTCATGCACTTTTAAAAATGGGGTCGACTTATAAATATTTTTAAACTTGGTATTATTTAATGACGTCACGCGATGACAACAAGTTAATAATATGATTGTTATTTGATGTGATATTATATATACAATCATAATTATCCTATGAATGTTAATTTTTTTTAGAAAATTCACAAATTTTATTGACTATTTTTATCACGAATTTTTGTACTTATTTAAATATTAATTTTAAGAGTTATTTTTTGTCAAATTAATGTTAAAATTTTAGTAGAAATAATTTGTTTATTATTTGATAAATATTTTGATACTTTTGATTGTGATTTTATATTGATATTTTATACAACAAAACGTACTGTTTTACAGTTGATAAAAAATATTGTCAAAGTCAAGCTGCTAGGTTCGAATCCCAGTAGATGTTTTGTTGAGGAAATATTATTAAAAATAAAATTATTTGTTATTATATAATTAAAAATGAAGATTAATTCAACTAAATTTTAAAAGTCAAAATTGATTTTTTTTTGTTGTATATATTGTCAACATAAAATATAGCTTTTAGTATTATAAAAATCACAATAAAATTCAGGATGTCATTGCAAGACACGTGTCAGAATAAGTACTATATCCGGATGTTAAAAATTTCTTTTATTATACACTGTTATTTATGATAGTAAAACGTCAATAATATTATAAAGTTTTACTAGTAATTTTGTGAATCATCACAGTAAAATTTTTTTATCCAATTCACAATTATTGATTTTAAGAAAAATAAATTTCCAAACGAGAAAATAGATAAAATGTATCTTAAAAATATAAAAAAGAAATAAAAAAAAAAATACCATAATAAATTGAATAATTTTTAAAAATAATATTTAAATAATTTTTTTTTAAAATTAAATTTACAATTTTTCATTTGTCAAAAAATTTCTTAAAAAATAAAAAAAAAATAAAAATATTTAAGCTTGATAATTTTGAGTATTATGATTTGCAAAACATGAAATATATTTGTGTTACAATATTTTCAAGTTTTTCACAAATTTTATAATATATATTAAATCTGGTTGAGACAAATGACATGGACGCCAGCTGGACGTTGGCGCCGGGACGTCGGTTTTGTATATAAATCCTTTTTTTTTTTTTTTTGCAGGGCGACGTCGAGGCGTCGTATTTTGGCGTCTATATGTCTCTTTACCCCTCTCAATGAATATTACTAGAATACTAGATATACATAAAATTTTTTCATGTAAAAATATATGAGACAAAAATATATACCAATCATCATGAAAGATAAAATACACGCAGGTGCATTGTCAACATATTTAAAATTATACAAATAAACAAAAAAAATATTAAAATATATATTTAAAAAATTATAAACTTTTAAAATATTTTATAATAGTTTTAACAATTTATTTTGTATCATTATGTAATTTTAAGATTATAATTTTTTAGGATCAAAGTGTACCAGCTGCTGTACCAGTATCATCAAAAAATTATTTGTAAAAAATCTGATAATAAAATAATTTATATTATTAATTTTATGTCAAATAAGTCTGTCAATTTCATCCATCAATTGACATTGATTTTGGCTTTAATCCAGATTAAAGAAAATATTTTTAAATATTGATATGATTTTTTAAACGAAATGACATTCATCTTTTGACACTTGATAAAATTAATAAATATTTTTTAAATTGAATTAATTATTGGGTCATTTAGTTTGACATTTTTATACTTAAATTTTTTTTAATAATTAAATAATTTATTTATATAAAAACTTTGTTTTTAAAAATTTTAATTTATAATAATTTATTGAGTTTAAAATATTATTTATTAAAATAATATGAATTATTATATTTAATTTTAGACAGTATGTTTATTAAATAACATGTTTAATTTAAAATATTTAAAATTTGTTATTTATATTTTTTTTAAATGAACAATAATTGCATTATAAATTTTAAATAAACATATAATATATATATTAAATTATATAAATAAAAATAAACAATAAACTATGACTGTGATAAAAATAGAAAAATGATAAATTTAAAAATATTTTTGTATAAAAAAATATAAAAAAATTTATTGAGATGAAAATATCATTTAATGACAGTCGTAAAAATCAATTAGAATGTAACACCAGGTGAGTCATTATGAGAAGTTGGTTGACTTTTGTATGTTGCAAAATAATTTAATGTTTTTTTATTTAGCTTCAAGCAATCCCGGTTTACAAACCGAGGTGTTTTATCGTTCACAGTTTGCTGACATAACATACAATGAGATGACAACACATGTGATCTTTCTCTTTTTAAAACTACTCATTACAAACATCCGGCAATTTGCCAAATAAATTAATTATAAAAACTTATTAATAAATTTAAAGTAAATATATCATTTTTATTTTGAAAATATAATTTTTTTAATAAAAAAAATTATAATTTACCAAAATTATTAGATTAAAAAATAATTATATTTAACAAATTTTTTTTAGTAATAAATATACTTATAAAAACTCAAAATTCTCACAAAGATTCAACGAAACTTACAGTAAAAATATCAAATCAATTTGGATCATTTACAAGCCTATATAGCAACGAAAAAAACTCAAGTTTTTCGGCAAAAATTTGAAAATTCTCTATCAAAAAAAATACTGATTTAAAATATCACTTGTTTGCACATGACAACTTCGTTTTATCGTCATCTACAACAATTTTTAAATATCGAATTAATTTGGATCATTTACAAGCCTATAAAAACGAAAAAACTCAAGTTTTTCGGCAAAAATTTGAAAAATCTCTATCAAAAAAAATACTGATTTAAAATATCACTTTATTTTATCATCATCTACAAGTCAAAAAAAAATTAATACAAAAAAATTTTTAATATTAATCAATTATACAATATATCTTATAATATTGTCATAATTTTATTTGTTTAAATTTATTCCATCCAAATCTTTCTTGTAATATTTTTTTTGAAAATTTTTTTATATATAATTTTTTTTTGTCGTGTAATTTATAAATAATTATCCATATGATATAATTAATGTCAATATATTCGCATTGATTAATGTTATTTTTTATATTGAAAATTAATCACTATAAAAATTGATGTAAAAAAAAAATATGCAAAATAATTAGAGTTTGTAATAAATAAGGCAAGACTATTTGAGTGAATGTGTATTTTCCCACAGTGACCGCAACTTGAAGTCTTGAATAGTCTCATACATTGGACACTTATCCAAGTTAAGATATACAAAGTTAGATATATCAAGTTGCTTGTGGGTTTGATTGTGTGTGATGAAACCCCGGGAGCCATGGACTCGGTATTTCTGACCGTTAC
Organism: Lysiphlebus fabarum; assembly: GCA_011426435.1. Taxonomy (NCBI): domain Eukaryota; kingdom Metazoa; phylum Arthropoda; class Insecta; order Hymenoptera; family Braconidae; genus Lysiphlebus; species Lysiphlebus fabarum. Next base: position 60,647 of record WSYQ01001136.1, read on the forward strand.
ATTATGTATCAGCCAGAGTAAAACACACGGCTCAAGATGAAAGACAAATACCGCCAAGTTCATCACCATATAGTTGGCAAAAGAGACTGTCTTTTTATTTTTTTTTTTCTTTTGCATATAAATACAAATTCCATGCTACTTATATGTATACTTGCATATAATATCAAATCAGAAATAAAATTATTCAAACACAATCAGACCAAATACAATGAAAAATATCTGCAAAAAAATTTATGTAACTCTCACTCATCACCAGCTGTGAAACATGCTGAGAAAATATGGTCAATAAATATGACAAAAAAGGCAAAAAATCAAGTTACAATCTTGAGCTGGAACTATCAAGTTTCCAGTTTGATATCACTGGATAATTTTTATTTTTTATTTTTTTATTAACAAGTTTACTTTATGCATTATTTTGACATTTATAATCTTCTTGTTTATATATTCAATATATTTACTACAGAAATTTTTTTTTTTCCTCAAAATTATTTTACAATTTTTCAAAATAAAACTATAGAAATTTAAAATGAGACAAATAATATGATAATATTATATAGATTATTTAAAAAAAAACAGATAATTTTTTCGAAGAAACTTTATCGAAATTGATTGTTTTTTAGATAAATATTTCGAATGTAAACTAGACAAGTTTTTTGAAATACTATTTTTTGACAAGTTGACTGTGTCATTGTTTTATTTAATCCAAAACTTTTGTCAAATAAAAAAATAAAATTCAAAAGAATTTTCTATATAGAAAAAAAAGTAATATTTTATTAATTTTATTTACATGTCAATGAAATTAATAGAAATTTATGAAAAGAAATATAAAATAGTTTAACCATTTGTATGAAACTATAAGGAAACAATGGACATTTCTTTATATTTTTTTTTTCTTGAGTAAACAGGTGCAACAAAAAAGTGCCAATGATGATGAACCATAGAAGTATCAGTTACAAAGCCGATCCCAAGCTAGGGTCTTAGTTAGTCGCGACGTCTAGTCTGCATCATCAAGACTCCATTGTTTGTTTTATGTTCAGGGTTACAACTTTTGGAATGTTAAAATAATAATAATAATAATAAATATTTAAAAAAAAAAAAAAAAAGACTTTCCAGACCATATCGAAAGATGTATTTTCTCTAATTTTTTACCTGTTTTGTGGCACCATTTAAAATTAAGCAAAAAAAAATGTAAAAACTTTATATATTTAATATTTTTTTGTTTAAAGTTATTTAAAGCTGATAAAATTTGGCAATAATAAAATTAATATAATTTATAAAAAAAATTATTGAGAAAAATTTGATAAAAAGTAAGTTTTGGGAGAAAAAAAAAAAAATATTTAGCAAATATTGTAGTAAATTCTAAACGTGACAGGATAATATAGAACAAGATTTAACAAATTTATTATATTTTTTTGTATATTTTTTAAAATTCAGGTGTTATTTTATTATATATTTATATTTTTTTAAGGTAAAATATCAATATGACAATAACATGAAGCTCATACACATCTGGTGTGAAAATTATTTGACCATTTCTAGTTAAGATAGTCACGTTCTGTATACACACCATCAAATTTCCTGGAAATTTATATATTTTTTTTTCTTTAAATAGCAAAAATATATTTTATAATAAAAGATATTTAAATTATGTATTACATAGTGTCCATTTATAATCAAAATTTTTAACATTATTTCCATACAAAAAAAAAAATGAAAAATAAAAAAAAAATAGTATTTAAAGTTTAGTGATATTCAGAAGCACGAATAGTCTTCATTTTATTTGTTAAAGAATCAACGAAGAATTTTGAAATTTTTTTTATTTTTTCTACTAACGTGATGGTATCTGTTGAAGTAAAAAAAAAATAAATAAAAAAAAGTTAGCTAGTGGTATCACAGGTGCTGGAGAATCAAGAGAAAGCCCTCAAAACTTGGGACCAAGAAAAAATTTCGTGATGGGAATAAAGGTAGATTTGTTTAGAAAAATAAAATATATATATATACACACCTGCCAACGAATCATTTTCACGGTTTCTCATTGACCTTTGTGAGGCTTTTTTTTTTTTATTTTTTATTCATGTTAATTATCTTACGATGTTGTATTTGAACCCTTGTTCCATCTTTCTCCGATGGATGATCTTAACAATCACAGCTATTTTATTCTGTGTTCAACAAAATTTGTTGCCCGCCTTGAAAAATTTAATAATAATAAAAAATATATACACAAAAATTATATACGAAATCTTGATCGATACGATCATCCAGTCATTCATTAAATCTTTATCTTTATTTTGAAATAAAACAACGTAAATATTTAATTATATTTATATAGTCAATGGAAAAATAATTGTGTCAAAGGAGTTTTATTTATTTAAAAAATAATTATGAAATTTATAAATTATATTATAATGGTTTTTTATTAATGGATTTTCATTTTTATAGGTTAATAATTAGTATGATTTTTTGAAAACAGTGTCGTTACTGTTTGTTTCTTTTAAAATATTTCGAAAATATAATTCAATTTTGAAGAAATTATTTGGTAATTTATGAATTTAAATATATTTAATAAATCTATAGAAAAATTATAAACAAAAATGACAAGTATGATTAACAATATCACAATAAATTAAAATCCCTCAATAAAATTACATAAATTTTGTTAATTATAAATTTAAAAATAATATTTTTTATTAAAATTAACTAAAAGCGGTAATACAAAGACGTTGTATCCCAAAACTTGTTCATATTGAAAATGTACATTTGGATGAATAAACCACAGGTGGTTTTACAAAAAAAAAATAATTTTGAATTATTATTTTGTTATAAGGATTATTATTACAACTATATAAATTATTTATTTATTTTTATTTTGTGGTCTTTTATTATACGCTTGATCTTGGGGATATTTTGGTATATATATGGACCCAATGGGTCTTAAATTATCAAGGAGAGACGCGGTAATAATTCTTTTTTTTTTTTTTTCATTTTTTAATATTTATTTTCAAAAGTATATATCCTTTATCCCAAGGCGTGACCTTTCCCACTTGATTCCCGCCACTACTTTTTTCACAGGTGTTGTATCCCAAAATCCGGCGCCAAGACACAGTGGGATGTCTGGGTCCTTCACTATATCTTGAGAGCCAACATATATAATAATAAATATAGAAAAAAACAAAAAAAAATGAATAGAAAAAATAATATAAAAGACGAAAAAATAAAAAAAATAAATAAAAAAGGTCGGTTGGGGATCGAATGGACGCATCTTTGGGGTTAGCTTCTGCGTCTGATTTAAATTTTGCTGTTTGATTTGTTATTAAAGGTGCCGTTGTTACAGGTTTTATTATATTTAACCATAAAATAATAATAATAATAATAATATATTTTGAATGTCTTTTTGCAGGTTATATATATTTTTTTAGATAAATTTTAATATCAATATTTTGTTGTAAATAAAATTAAAAAAAAAATTTATTTCAACTTTTTTTATTTAAAAAATTTGATAAAATTATAAGTTGATTCACTTGTTTGAATGGTTATTAAATTAATTTAAAATTGATATTAATTTTTGAAATATTTATTAATGACTTTGTAATAAAAAATTCAAAAATGTTGAAATTTTTTTTTTATTTTTTTTTTTTTTGGAATAATAAAGTAGCACAAAAGTTTTTCAAGGATTTGATTTCAAAATTTGTTTTTTTTTTTGCAAGGATTCTAATTTTACATCGTGATGCCTCAGGGTGTATATAGTGTAACATTTGAAATATGAAAAAAAAAAAAAATCATGGCAATTTTGTTTTCACATGGAAGCGTCTATTCTCACGGTAGATATACGTTATACATACCTGAGTCAAAAAAAAAATTTTTTTTCATTTATTAAAAAGGAGTCGTTTCCTTCCGAATTCTTGGATAAATATATTGAAGTTTTTTAATAATCCTAGACTTGCAATCATGCTGCACGGATTCACCACCTTTTGCTCCAATATAGCCCAATATCGCGTGACCAATAGGCCAAATTCCAGGGATTCTAAAAAAATATAAAAATAAATAAAATTAAAAATAATAAACTCAGTTTGATATGTGATGTTTATTTTAATTCTTAATGTTAAGGTAGTTTCTCACAGTGCTTATACAGGTGCAACACTATAAAATATAGAATGAAAAAAATAAAATTAATATTTAAAATATTCCAAATTAATTTTACAAAAAATTTTAATTAATTTGTTGCAAAAAAAAAAACTATAAATTTCCATCAATATATAAAATCAAATTTCAAAACTGTAAGTTTTTATATTTATTTTCAAAATGACATTACATTTTTTACAATTTTTGATTAATTTTTTTCAGCTGTGTCAAAATGCGGGTCTATTAATTTGATAAATAATTAACAATAAATTTACTAATTAATATATAATTAACCTCTATGTTTACAGATTGTCCATATTGTCAATTTTTATTATTTGATGATAAATTTAATATAAAAAGAGAGACAGTCACCCTCATATAATAATATATAATGTACATATTTTTGATGAAATGATAAAAGGGCGATTCGAAAATTAATTTGTTGTTATTATTACAAAAGGCATATAGCAAAGTATATACATACCATATGTAAGCATCACGTGGCAAATAAATATATATATATATATATATACATATTATATAAATTCGAATTAAGCTTACAAACTGTCCTCATGTTAGTTTATCATTACATATTTTAAAGGGGAGATGACTGCCAGATGCAAGTGCGAGAAGAAAACATGTGTGTCAATAAATATACATATAAAACTTGCAGGAATTTTTACATTTTTTCAAATACAATATAATTAATATAATTTTAATATATTTTACAAAAAAAAAAAACAACTTTTTACACTTGGCATTAATACAAATTAAATCTGTGCCAATTAAATTATCAAAAAAATAAATTAAACTTCAAGGACATTCAAATAAATATATCCTCATTCTTAAAAATATATTTTTATATATTATTTTAACATCTGTTTGCATGTTATATCAGATTATATATTTTATTTGAGGTTAAAAATCACATTTTTCATAATTAATTTTATGAATTTTGGCAAAGACATTTGTTGGCCAAGTTTAAGGATAAAACATATGTTAATATGTATATTATATGTATAAAAAATTATATTGCTACGAAAAATTGTTTTTTTTTTTTTAATTTCTAAAATTTGAAACTTTCAATGAATGGTTGATGACCATATATGGTAGCCTCACATACAAACCACTCATCCAGTCACTGTCGCGACATGTAGGTGGAACTCTCACCAAGTAAATCTTAGTTATCACTTCGTGGAAATGAGTGCTTTCAATTTATATATACATATATAACAACTATAACTATTTATTAACATTAACTGACTATTAATTTTGCATATTATACTCTTAATAAATCAACATAAGTACATCCAATCAAACTTAAATTATGTATTATATTCAAAATTAAATATTTATCTCATTTTTTTTTTATCCATTGATTAACATAATTTAATTACAATTAAAGAAATTAAAGTATATAAATATATTTTAACACAAAAAAAAACATTAGGAAATTTTAATAACATCAGGTAAATTTTTCATATGTTTATTTAATTTTATAAATTTTAAAAGTTTTTTTTTTTATTTGTAAAAATTAATTTTTATTTTTGAGAATTTATAAATTATTTTTATATATTTTAAATGCATCTGTATGATGGATTTATTCAATCGTGGGAAAAGTACACATTAAAAGAGTTTTTTAAAATTGAAAAAAAATAATTTTTTTTTTTTTTATATGTTTACATAAGGACTTCTTGGAGTAAATGGTGTCTATATATCGCACCACAGACAAGTGGCCACTCGAAACCTGATACACTATTTTTATATCACCAAGATAATAAGCAGATGATTCTATGACATAAAAATAAAGCTTATTTTTTTATATATTTAAACCTACACCTGTTATACAAGACCAAAAAAATATATATGAAAAAAATGTTGGTTTGAGAATATAAATGATACGGATCATCGTAATCAAGAATTAGTACCGGTATAAATATGCTGGTTAAAAAAATAATATATAAAAAAATTTTATTTATATTTTTTTTTATATATTAAAATATAGGTATATGTATTTATAAAGATTCAAAATTTTTTTAATTATACAATGTATAGCTTATTGAGAAAATTTTAATTAACTTATTTTTATTTTTTTTTTTTTCAATTTTTCTATAAATTTTTAATATTTATAACAGCCAGTGTTAAATTTATTTTTATTTTAAATTTATAGATAGTCAATGGTTTCAAAAAATTTTTACTGGATATTTATCGTAATTTATACTTATTAAAAAAAAAAAACGAAATTTAAATATATAAATTGCTATAGACAGGTGTTTTTTATTTTTAATAAAATATAACCCTTGTTCCTTTTTTTTTTTTTTTTAACGAATTAAAATTGATTTTGATTGATTTAAAAAAAAAAAAATATTATAGACATGCCAATTTTAAATATAATATTACACAGAAATGTTTAAAAAATTTTACAACAAAATTATTATTTTTGTTTAAATAATTTAATAAAAATATGTAAAGAAACTAAAGAATTTTACAATCCAACAAAAGATGATGATGATGATTACCAAAACATAAAATACAATATAATTACTATAAAAAACAAAAGTATATAAAGTATATAAGAAATTAAAATGTAATTTAATTATGAAAATTTGAAAATATATATGTCAGTTTGGGAATTCATATTCCTTGTGGAAAATATAAATACAAGAGAAACAACACAAGGGATATAGAAAGATAAATTAACATGAGGGTAATAAGTAGAATTGCGTCAGCTGTCATGATTGGAATTGTCGAGGTATGGTGATGGTTTTGTTGCAGCTGATATAGATATAAAGATTCAGAGTGACAACAAAGAGCATTGAGGGTTAAAGAGGGATACACGTGGTGTTATCGTGGCCGATGAGCTGTCCGTTACTGATGGCGTCAATTGTAACAGGGGTGGTATAATCCTACACCACCACCATCACCATCATCACCATCACCATCACCATCACCATCACCATCACCATCACCATCACCATCACCATCACCATCACCATCACCATTGCTATCAGAATATATATATATATATTAAATAACAGATGGCCTCGTCTATGCCAATCAACTAATTCAGTATCCCTGTTGTTACTCTCATACACTTGTGTATTTGACATCTGATGCCACATACACATTTAAACAACAACAATTAGTAAACACACAGATATGCATGTCTTTATCAAGTACAATTTCATTTATAACTGATAAATCCTTTCAGTATACCAATGGGATTAATTATTTTTTTTATATATACGTATTTTATTTTTTTTTTATATTTTGTTCATCAAGTTTTTTATTATTTTATTGTCATTGTTGTTGGTATTTTTTTTTTTTAAATTAATTAGAAAAGTTTATTGCATAATTTTTTGGGTAATTAATTCTTGGAAATTACTTGTTATATAAATTTTTTTTTTTTTTTTTTCAATTAATTTTTGAAAATTTTAATGTCATTCATGTTTTTCATCTGGGTAATAGTTCCACTTAGTTGTAATATATATTAAACAAATCATTTTGACAATTTAAAAAAAAAAAAGGTCAATTTTTGTTTGAAAAATTTCCGCAGCAGGATTTTATGTGCCAGCATCTGGTTAACACGCGTTGACCACCAAAGATTTTTGGTCATTTCATCCCTTGAATACACCACATTTTCGTAAACTTTTTTTTTTTTCTATTTTTTCGTAGAAAAATAATCTATGATATTTGATATTTTTTTGTAGATAAAAATTTTTTTGATTACAATGTTATTTATTATCAATGAAAATAAAGTATATTATTAAAATATCAGTTTTGTAAATATTACACATGAGTGATATAGAAAAATAAAAATTAAATTTATTATTAATAAATATTTATCAAAAATAAATTAATTTTTTGATAATTAAAAAAATACAATTTTTCTATGTTTAATTAATGATTATATTAAGTCGACACGTGTACGACAGACGAGTCAGATGATGGGGAAGAAAATTGTCCCATATGTTTTTGTACTTCCTGTATTTTTATTTATTTTTAATTTCTATTATTTAATAATTGGGGTTTTATTTTAGTAATATATTTAGAAATTTTTTTTTCAAGGATGCTGTGTATTTTAAAATCATTATAATAAAATAAATTACTTTATTTGTTTAAATTGCTATTTCAAATTTGAATGGTAATTATAATTAGTACCAGTGTTGACCGCAAGCGCTTCACACGCGATTGATTACAAATTAAGCGCGCGGAATTTAAAATAATTCGCTCACGCGTATAAGTTAAATATTTGAATATTAACAATGACATGTTTTGACATAAAAAATGACTTGTTTAATATATATTTATATACTGGAAATTACTAGTAATTCATAGACTATTTAAAATGTTTTTTTTTTTTTTATTTTTTTGTATGAATAAAAATGTAAATTTAAATGACAACATGCTGCAATAATTTGGCAAAACATTTGGTTTATATATACTTCCGAGTTTTGTTGAATCGTTGTCCCTGAAGATTTTTTTTTTCTTGGAGATTAGATGTCTCATAATTGTACCGTTATACATACCCCACGGGTGACTCAAGTCTTTTGTATGTCCAGCAGATGCTGGACACAAGAACATCTAACTTTCTTATTTTTTTTTTTTTTTTTGTCCTGAAAATGTCATGATTCTGCAAATACATTTAAAATTTATTAAAAAAATTGCAAATTAAAAATTTTTTAAATTTTCAATTATGTTTTTAATTGAATAATAATAAATTACTTAAAAATTTATCAACAAAGTTTTATTTTTCAAGTATTTTTTTTTTTCTTGCTCAATTGAAAAAAAAAATTCTATTCAAATGATTTTTTTCTTTTTTGTTAATCTCACATGTTTAAGATATAGAAAAAGAAAAATATTTTGCAAGTATTTAAGCACATTGAATCATGCTGATTTTCATTGTCCAAATAATACCGAAAAAAAAAAAAAAATCTAAAAAATAACAAATTACCTCCAACAGGGCATAACATGACGAGTGTTATCCATGTGGCGCCCGACACAGTGTCCAGTCTAAAAAATCAGATGTAAAAAAATACAAATATCTCTGTATATTTTATTGTAAATTTTCCAAGAAGTTTATTACATCATCATAACAATAATAAACATCTGGAAAAATTTCCAAAATTTCAATAACAAATAAATTAAAAAAACGCAAGCAAGGTCAGTAATCATCATAAAAATAACAATTATTTTCTAAATTTTCTAACAATATTTCCATTAAATTTTCACATATACAATATATAATTCACATCAAACATCATAGTATATTAATTGCAATATTTTTTGACTATAAAATGAAATAAAAAAATATCTAAAAATTCAAATGCATTTGATGCTTTTTCAGTGATATTTTCGAGGGCATTATTATCCATTTCACAAGACACACTAAAACTCTTTTGACCGTTGTGTGGGTGGGCAAAATAAATCAAGACAATAAAAATAAAAGTAAAATAAAATATAAAAAAAAAAAAAAAATTAAACCCTCACTACAAAACTGGCGCCGTATTGTCGCCTCTTCTCTTCAACAATGCGTCTATACTTCCCCGTCGTTGAAGAATTTTCTCCTCACTTTAGCAATTCGCCATTTGACTTTGTTCATTTCATTTCATATATATACAATACTATATACATATCTTTTTAAAATATATATATAGATATAGTTATATATATTGTTACAAGATAAGGAGGGGGTTGTTTGGCTACTATTTTGTTGAAAAACCTGGCTGTATCCCAACTTACTAGTTTGAATTTGCTTCTGCCCTACGCCTCCTACTACATATTATATATTAAATCCCACCACTAAATATTTTACCACCACCAAATATACATCTTCAAGTCTGTAAAAACACGCGGGGATAAAACTCACTTTCAACTCAGTACTCAAAAGTCAACCAACAAATCATCATCACACAAAAAAATAATCATCAAAAATATATTTTAAATCATCAAAAAAAAAAAAAAAAAAAAAGTTATTGCAAAATTTGTTTCAAAAAATAAAAAAACCAAACAGTTTATTGATATTTTTAAAAACCCCTATTTAAAATTTGGATTTTGGATTAAATTTGTGTCAAGTGAAGTGATTGTTTCAATATAAAAAATTAAGTTTTAATTAAAAATTGTTTAAAAAACAAAAAAATTGGATTTATAATTTTTTTTTTGTAAAAATGAGTAACCACGTGATTGAAACAACAAGAGATTTTACAGAATTTATAAAAGGTAAAATTATTAAAATAAAAATATATTTAATATATTTAAGTAGTTTGAGTTTTAAAAAAAATAGTAAATAACTATGTTAATTGAAGATTTTAGTCTAGGCGCCAGTCAGTCGGTTGATTGTCGCCTTTTATCACATTATTTTTATAATAATAATAATTTTATTTAGTAATTTTTATTATTTATTTATTATAATTATAATTTTGATGATTATTATTTATTTTAAGTATAATATGTATGAGATAAAATCAAAGGTAAAAAAAAAAAATGATCAAGAATAAACAGTGTATTACTACTGCTATGTACAACAACTAACATTGCATATATTGCATGTATATATATATATTATTATATTATTAAATAAGGATAGACTTTAGTCACTCGGCGCCAGCGTGGGTCGCGATCCCAGACAACTAACACTGAAGAGAAGAATGACGACGTCGACCCCTTGACACCGGTCCTCTCTTACAACTTAAAAACTTCAATCACGTTTTTTTTTTTTTTTTTTTTATTTATGATTATTATCATCTCATTTAACCAATTTTTTTATTTATTATTATTTTATTTATTTATTTGTTAAAAAATATATATTTTATTTATGATAAAAAATTGTTTTAAAAAACAAAAAATATTTGAGAAAATTAATAAATTAATTGATTTGTTTTTTGAAAATTTTTGAATATAATTATTTTTTAAATTTTTTATCAATGTGTGAATTGTTTTGTATGTATAATTAAATTTTCAATAATACACAGCTGGTATTTGAATTAATTTTTAAATAAAAAATATTATAAAAACAATTCACTCTTCTTCTGCAAAAAAAAGATCAATTTTATAAATATTATTATTGGATTTATTAAAACATTAAAATTTATGTAGGTATATTTAATTATGACAAAGTTATAAACAAGTTAAATGGTTTTATTGTTAATCTACCTGTCAAGGGGTAAATTGTTATCATATTTAAAAATCTTGATGCAAATAATAACAGGGGTAGATTGTATATGATAGTCATGATTTAAGGATACAATTATTTAAAGATGATCATCAATTTATATTCAACAATTAATCATCAAAATTATTGTTAATAGTTTGTAATGATATTTATGAAACTTGTTATTATTTTTTTTTTTTTTGTATAAAAAGCAATGTTGTTTGAAGATTATAAAAATTATAATTTAAATATTTACAATAATTGGTTGAAATATTAAAATTAATTTTTTAAATCGAGGTTATCACTTCCTGATTTATAAATTTGAATTGAATTTAAAATTAATATTTACATTGTTAATTTTGAACTTATAAGTTCAATTGAATTTGAATTAATTTTTTTTTTAAATTAAAAAATAGTTTATTTGTTTGAATAAAATTTAGAGCTTTGATTTTTTTTAAATGAAATTTAATAAAAAATTTTATATTGAGTCTTTTGGTTTAGTAATTATTAGTTTAAATATATTTAAATAAAAATTTCAAACATTGTCAAACATTTTTTTAAACACCAAATTGCAAAAAAAAATTGCATAAAATATCCTCAAAATTATAAAATATAACAAAATTAAAACTAAAATATAATTGATAATATTTTAAATATATAATAAAAAACGGAAGTTAATATATACCTCATGTATTTTATACAGAAAAATAAAACATTTGCCAGATGGTTTGCGTTTTAAAATGACGACATGCTTGACAAGACTTGATCGTTTTGCATTTGGTATAAATAAATACATATAAAACTCTCATCTTCAGCACGTGCTAAACAGTTATTTACATTATTTTTTTTATTAAACAATTTAATGATTTAGTCTAAGACAAAAACAATCACCAGCTGTGCCAAATAAATATCCCACGTGATTTTACCTTTTTTTTTTTTTATTATTATTATCTCAATTTAATTGATGTTAATTGGAATATAGTTGTTGCAATATTTAATTGTTATGACATTTTGTAATTTAGAACAGACTCAGTGATGTTTATGATTCGGTAAAGATCAATCTGTCTTGATGGCGCCTCTTGTTGACCTATTGAACTTTTGTATATTTACAATTTTAATCATAACAACTATTTGCATTTAATTATCATCAATTTATATATATTATTATTCAAATTATTATATCAAAAAAAAAATAAAAATATATATGCAATTATTTTTTATCTATATATAGTCATTGTTATTTTATTATTATTTTTTTTTTTTGTTTAGCGTGTCATTTTGCGATAAGAAAATTTAACAGTTCCAGGTGCGCTTGTTTGAATTATCAATTTTTTTTTTTTTTTGATCATATTCGTTTATAACATATCCGTTTGTTCCAGTGACACATGTACCAGGTGTGATCTTAAAAAACCAGTCTCATCATCTGCTCTTTTACAAAAATTTTTAATATTTTATTTGCCAATATAAATATTTAATCATCAAAACAAGAATAGATCAATAATATTATTTTTTAAAAAATATATAATTAAGAAAACTATCTTTATATTTTGTTGTTAATATTATTTTATTAATTATTTGTATTTTTATTTATTTTTTTGCAGCTGGTATGATGTCTGGTTCTGATCGTGATGCAGGTTTTTGTAGTGGTGGTGATGAAGATGATATGTCTGGTCTTCATTCACCAAGTGCATCTGAAAATTCAGTTGAAGTACAAATATCACCAATATCATTACGTAATAAACGTAAACTTGCTGAACCACGTAAAATACAAGAACAATCAACAGCACCATTAAAAAAACGACGTTATGATCGTATGATTATTAATAATAATTCAAATAATATAATATTTAATGATAAAAATAAAACAATAATAAGACCACCATCACCATCACCATTTCGTCCATGGTCTAGTAGTCCAACAAAATTAGATGATGATTTAAATAATGATAAATTAAATGATAATTATCAACGTCAAGAAAAAATATGGCAACAAGAAGAAGAATGTCGTCGTCAAGAAGCTGAAGAAAGAAAACATGAAACAATTATTGAACAAGAAGTATTATCAAGACTTCAAGAATTTGAAATGCGTAGACCAACATCACCATATTATTCACAAACATCAAGATCATCTGATTCACAAACAAGTCAATGTAGAACAAGATCATATATTAATCAACAAAAAGTATCAGTTATTGAAACAACATCATCATCATCAACAACAACAGCTACAGCTACAACTACTACAACAGCAACAACAACAACAACAACAACAACAGGAAAAACAAAAACAAAAATAACAACAACAACAACAAATCAAGATGAACCATTAGCACTTGTATTAAGAGGTGAAACACCACGTGTACCACAACATACAGATAATTTATCTGATAATTATAATAATAATAATAATACAGATTATAATAATGAACAAAATTCAACAACATCATATGAACAACAAAGACATCAAAATGGTCAAAGAAATTATAAAAATATGACTAGAGAAAGAAGAATTGAAGCCAATGCTAGAGAAAGAACACGTGTACATACAATATCAGCAGCATTTGATACACTTAGACGTTCAATTCCAGCATATTCACATAATCAAAAATTATCAAAATTATCAGTATTGAGGATAGCATGTAGTTATATTATGACACTTAGTAAAATAGCAACAACACCAGAAGGACAAGATACAAATGGTGATGAACTTGGTGCTTGTGTTGATCTTGTATCAAGAACCATTCAAACTGAAGGAAAATTAAGAAAAAAAAAAGACGATTAAATGTACATTTAGTCTTTCATCATCATCATCATCATCATCATCATGCTCAATTAATTTCATTGATTTTCTTTTTATTTTAAAATATAAAAATATATTGACAATAAATTTATTATTAAATTACTGTGACAATAATAATTTTTAAATATTTAAATACATTTTTACGGCTCAAATTAATTTTTTATTTTGAAATTATGTTAACAGCTGTTTTGTTGACTGATTGCCAAGTACAAAACTTTATTATTATTTTTTTAAATAATTTTTTTTTTTTTTTCAATGATTAATTGCTATTATTAATTTATAATAATTAAAAAAAATTTTGTAAATAAAGATTGAATGTGTGTAAATTAATCTGTCAGTGACAGATTTAATTGTAAAAATACTTTTTTTTAAAAAAAAAAAAGAAAAAATAGTTATTTGATAATTTTCTTCAGTGATTAGTTATTAATAATTGATAATAAATATTATAAATATTATTAAAAATAAAAAATATATAGATTATATTGAACAAAGCTGTGTGCCAAGTGCACGTATGTACCTTTTTACAACTAAGAATAATTTGACAAGTAAATTTTTATTATTTTTTTTTCTTTGAATGTTATTCAATAAAAAAAAGAAAATCTTGATCCTTAAATTTGTTTGTTATTTTTATTTCTGTTTTTTTTTTTTTTTTTTGTTATCCTTTTTTATTTTTTAGGTAAAAATCATTTCCTGTTTAAAACAACGAGGGGGTTCTTAAAATCTTGATGATAAAAGTTATCGTTTAAGATAGCAGATGTATCGTTAACTTAAATATCCAGAGAAAAAATAAAAAAATATACCTAAATGTGTCAGTTGAAGACAAGTGGTACAAATGTTTATCTTGATGTTAATTTCACTCGAAAGATGCATTCTTCAAATCTTCACACAGCTGCTCTTTTTTGTTAGTTTTTTTTTTTTTTCTTTGTCAATCTAATCAGTCAGTATTAAGCTAAATGTATTTCAAGAAAAATCATCTTGAAATTTTTTTTAGAAAAAATAATAAAAGGGATATTTACTTGGTTCTTACATATTTACTGATCAACATTTTTGACTATTTTTTTTTGTATTTAATTTTTTGAAATATTAACTTTGTGTAGTGATTAAAATCTTTAAAATTTAACAGAAAAAAATTAATTAATAAAATTAAAAAATTGACTTAATAAATAAAAATTTTGTATTTTATTTTTAAATTTTTTCTAAAGCTGCATAATTTAAAGTTTTTTATTTTAATTGTTAATTTTTTTTTATCAAAATTAATTATTAAAATTTATCATAAAAATAAATTTACAATATAAAATCAATTGATTTTTAATGTTAGATATCAAACTAATTGAAATTTCACACTAAAAAAATATATATTCAAGATGATAGTGTCAGGTGCACAGTTTTAATTCTCTGAAGAGACTTAGTTACTATTTTTTTTTATTGTATTTTTATTTAAAAACCTAACATTAAAAAAATTGAAGCTTTGGATAAATTAGGTATCAAAAATTTATGATAAATCGTTGTCATATATTATGAAGGTGTAGAACAGAGAAAAATTCCAAGGATAATATACGAAGGATCCGATCGATTATTATAATTGAAAATGTGGTTTGGGCATACATGTAAAATACTTGACTAAAAAAAAAAATTGCAGGTGTTTAGCATAAAGGCAAATTGCCTAAAAAAAAATAAAACTTGCTTTATTATTTATTTTTATATTTTATTTGGCAAAATAAGTAAGCAGGTGATATGTTTTGCGTAGTCGTTTGTATATTCATTCTCAAAGAATACCATACCATAATGATGAGATCATCAGGATCATTCATCAAGAAATAGAACATCTGCTTGAGATTAGATCCAACATATTTATATATATATTATTTCAAATATTATAAACATAATGAACTAATAATATCATTCAAAATATAATAATTTAATTATAAAAAAAATTAATAGCAAATTAATTAACTGCAACTGTTTTTCTTCATCGAAATATTTTGTATTTATTTCGATTTTTTTTCTACAAGTGATTACTTGACTTTAATAAATTATTTATAATTACACAATTTTTAATTAATTATTAAAATTAAATTATTAAAAAATCTAAAATACTGTCTTGATATTTTTTTCTGGTTGATATGTCGAGTTAATCACGTAGATCATCATCATGAATTTTGTCTATTTAATATTCAATCAAACCATCTTTGAAGACCTTGCAGAGATTTTATTTGGACAAAGTACTTTTAAACAGTCACCAATTGACTTATTGACCAACAATCTAATCCACTTGAATAATATCTATATGAGATGCATATCCTGTTCAAATAACCAGGACCACCAAGCTCTAAAATAATTCGTCACCAAAATCCAACAAGATCCAATTAAGTTTCCATATGTTAAAACTTGTCTATACCTATTACCAAAATAATTATATAAATTTTATTAATATAAAAATAACAATTTAGGTCAATAAATTTTATAGCTTTATCAACTTTTTCAATCAATTCAATGATAACTAAAATAACAACAACAACAACAACAACAATTATATATCCATTATACAAAATGAAAACAACAATCAATGTGCCAATAAATTGTTTAAATTATATTTTTTTATATAATAAATAATAATATAATAATAAAAATAATAATGTGAATAAGATGAATGACATAGACATTCAAGACACGAACAAAACCTGGCGACAGTGATGGCGGCGTCGAGGACAACATCTCTTTACTGTCGTTTCATCCTTTTGTCGTTTTTGATACGATAAAAAAAATATCATGAGTCCAGCCGACGCCAATCTCACATAGATGCAGTTTTAATATTTTTTTTTATTTTTATTCTCAGCAACAACATAATAATTTGTTTACATAAATTTATAAATATTATTTTAAAAAATACACTATTTTATTTTGATTTTTTTTTTTTTTTTTTTCAACAAATTAATTGTAAAATAACTCATTGATATTTTTAATTTTTTGTTAATTAATATATATTTTAATAGGAAATATAAATTTAATATAAAATAAAATTTATAAAACAAAAAATACACACACCTGCTACAAAAAAATTGTGTTGAAGCTATTGATTTGGTTAACTTTTGTTGTGAGAAGTTGACTTGTAGCTTTGGCTAATTGAACAGGCGTTGAATAAGGGTAAAAATAAAAAATAATATATAAATTCAAAGACACACATATAAAATATAATTCAGTGGCAAACTATTCACCCTTTAATGATCGGTTAGTTTCCGCGCTTTTGCAGACAAAATATCTGGTTTAAAATAAAAATAAATAAAAGATTTTAAAAGACGATATAAAAACAACTGAAGAAAAAAATAATTTATTCAAAAAAAAAAAAAAAAAGGACATTTGAATTTTAACTAGATACCTTTGCCATCTATCAAATAATCCAACTCATTGTTATTTTAAATTCAAACAAAAAAGACACTAATTTAAATTTGATCAAAATCTTTGATCAAAAGAAAAAAATTTATTTTTCTTTTTTTTTATAGATAATTAGATAATATATAATATTTTTTAGAAATTGTAGGGTATAAAATGAGGTCAATCTACATGTCGTGTAATATTTTTTGCTTATTTTTTTTTT
The DNA here is from genome assembly GCA_011426435.1 of Lysiphlebus fabarum. NCBI lineage: Eukaryota > Metazoa > Arthropoda > Insecta > Hymenoptera > Braconidae > Lysiphlebus > Lysiphlebus fabarum. Next base: position 78,311 of record WSYQ01001136.1, read on the forward strand.
ATTTTTTTTGGTAATAACATCAAAGTAGTGTGGTTTTATTTTTGGTATGGTTTTTTGAATATTATGATAAAAAAAATACGCAGCTTGTTCTGAAATATCCGCAATGAATTAACAAGTAATTTCAGGTTTCTTATGGATCCATGAAAAAAAAAAAAAAATGCAATGGCACAAGTAGTCATCATTTTTGTGCTCATCGGACATCGAACGTCATATACAACCGGTTAACTAATCGCATGGGACAGGTGCTTACAATGTAACCATCTTTGCAATTATTTTATATATATAATAATTGCATAGAAAAAAATATCATTTAATTAAATAAAAAGTATCAAAAAAATAAGTATTTAAAAATTAAAATTACCATGTAATTAAATAAAAAGTATTGTTATAAAAATTAATATAAATTTATTCATCCAGCTTTTTTTTTTTTTTTATTTTTAAAATTTAAAAATTATATTTTTATGTTTAATATTTTTTTTTAAATGTCAAAATATATAGAGAAAAGTATAACGAATTATTATAGACAAGTTTTAACATTTGGAAACTTAATTGGATCTTGTTGGATTTTGGTGACTAATTATTTTAGAGCTTGGTGGTCCTGGTTATTTGAACAGGATATGCATCTCATATAGACATTATTCAAGTGGATTAGATTGTTGGTCAATAAGTCAATTGGTGACTGTTTAAAAGTACTTTGTCTAAATAAAATCTCTGCAAGCTCTTCAAAGATGGTTTGATTGAATATTAAATAGACAAAATTCATGATGATGATCTACGTGATCAACTCGACATATCAACCAGAAAAAAATATCAAGACAGTATTTTAGATTTTTTTTTTTTTTTTTTTAAATAATAATATATACAACAAAATTATTTTGAATTTAATAAAATTTATATAGAAATAAATTTGGCGAAATATTTAATTATCAAGAGAAAATCGAAATAAATATTTCGATAAGAAAAAAATATCGAAATTAATTTTTATTTTTCAACTGTAATAGTGATTATATTAAATCCCAATTCAATATTTTTTTATACAATTAACATATTATATTTTACAAGTCCCAAAGGATCCATCAAAAATATATAAGTATATACATAATAAACTGCATTAATTTTTTAAATCTCTTTGTGATATTCTTGACAATATCAAAACGCCACACAAAATAATCCAGAGACAATGTTGCCCCCGCAGATATCGCATAACAAAAATTGTTTTTTTAATAATTTTTTTGTCGTTTTTATCAGAATATAAGAAGCTACCATAAAGGAGCTACTGTTTGTGGCGAGCTACCGGTTTCCAAGCCGGCTCACCAATACACCATCGAAATATCCACAAGCATCATCAAAGTGAATGTGCTTCAAGCCATACTACATCAACCAGTTCAACAAAAATATATTATTTCTGCATATATAAAATATATATTCAAACTATTAACATTTATTTTAAAACAAAAAAAAATATATCTCATTTTATCATAATTAAATAATTAACTAAACAGATGCTTCATCATACAGACTTACAAATTTTTATTCACAAAATTTATTTCCATCATATGCATGAATACTTGAATTTCCAAATTTTATTTTTTAATTTTTCATTCATTGTTATTCTTTTTTTATCTTCAAATATTTTTATATAATTTTTAAAAAAATTCTTTTATATATAAATTGTAAAGAAAAAATTCTTGTGGTTTCAAAAATTAGGCGCACGCGTTCGTGAGTCACACACATGATACACCTCGTTACGGTATTTAGATTAAAATTGCAAAAAAAAATTTTTAAAAAAATTTACCTAAATCATTAACTCTTTTATCAATAAATGCACCTGGAATATAATTTTTTTTCTCACACGATCATGCAAGACAGCTGATAGAATACAAAATTATCAAAAAAAAAAATTTTTTTTTCGAAAAAAATTTTCTACAATTATTTTAAAATATTATTATGAAAAATTAAATATAAAAAAAAAAAATTTTAAGAATGGAAAAATCAAGATTATAAAATAAATAAATAAAATTGTTGAGGTTTAAATTGACCTCAGTCTATATAAAAAAAGGTTGAAGATAAAAAAATTGAAAAAAAAAAAAAAAAAAATTAAAAAAGAGACCACATTCTTCAACGTGCAGAATCCAAGTGAGCGTCCGGGTCTGAGTGGCGCCAGGATCCTCACGTCCATATAAAACCATGCGACAGTGTGTTCTTTGCGTGTAACATTACGGAGTCTGCGTTGTTTTATATTTATTTATTATTTTTATTTATTGTATTGCCAACCTTTCCACTCATTAGAACCGATCGATTCGCAAGACCCTTTATTCGACATATGCACAACCATTTTTGGAAGATAACTGAGATAAATAAATTTTGTTAATATGACAATTTTTATAAATTATTTTTAAAATTAAAACCGTTAAATTACTTGTAAATTATTATTTTTTTTTTTTAATTAATTTAATATAAATTTATTTGAAAATTATTAATTCATTAATTCATAAATAAAAATATATTTAAATTTAATTGTATGTCAAAAAAATACTGCAATAAATAAATTTATAATTATATTAAATAAAAATTATTATTTCATCATTAAGCTATGTAACAAAGCAGTTTTTTCATTAATGATAAATCTTTTTATCAATTGATTTATTGAATAAACATCTTCTCTTGCAACTTGTCTTCTTAGAGCTTGTCTAACTTCTTCTCTAGCTCCTTTATCAGCACCACGAGTTGTAACTCTACGTCCTAAAAGTAACAACAAAAAAACGTAAATATAAATAAAAATTGATTGATAAATAAATAAATAAATAAATAAAATAATAACCTTGTAATGATTCTGGATTAATAGCAGCATCAAGTGATATACCACCACCATTTTCAGTCCATAAATATGTTAATTCTTCTAATATATCAATATTAACAATATAATCAAGAAATAATGGATAACGAAATGCTTCATTAGCTATTATTCTTTCAATTATTGGAGCAAGTAAATGTGATTCTTGTGGCCAATCAATTTGCATAAGTACCAATGCATTACCAATAATTATATCACAATTATCATTTGATAATGATAATTTATTTTTAATAGAATTTAATATTAAACGACAACAATATTGTAATATTGGTAATTCAGCAATTGGTAAATAATGAAGATGACGTTCAGCAAAAACAACAAGATTATTTGATAATTTACCAATAATTTGTGGTAATGAATTAACAATCATAATAATATAATCAATCATACCTTTATAATCTTTTAAACTATAACATGTACTAGCAAGACGTAAATGTGTTGTTAATGTACTACCTTCTTGTGGAAATCTTGATAATGCATCATGATGTAAATCTTTATATATTGCTAAATCAATTGAAAATGGATTAATCCATGTTATAAGTTTCATTTGTTGTATTATTTTTGATGTTTCTCTTTGCATAAAATCATTTGTATGTAATATATCCCATAATAATACTGCTAATGTTAAACCATTACCAGAATAATTTGTATCACTTGTTAATACAATTTGATCATCACGTTTTCTTTTTTTTTTTTGTTCTGTTGATGTTAATGATGTATCAGTAAATGCTCTAACAAGACAATATGATACTGTATCATTTTTCATTAATAATATATGATCATTTAATATTCTTATAAATACAACAATTGAACTCATTAATAATTGTCTAACTGTTAATTCATCATTTAAATTATTAGCATTTGTTATTGTATATTGTTGTAATTGTTCACAATATTTATCTTGATTCCAATTTGTTGAAAATAAATTACTTAATTCCCAGCCAAGCTTTTTACCAATTATTTCAATAACTTGAAATAATTTATCCCATGGATTATTTATTTGTGTATCTGTTGGTTGTTGTATAAATGCTAAATAAAATTCAACAGATTTACATAATATACGTAAACATAAACGTATATTTAATTCAACTGTACTATCACCAACAAGTGGTAATATATCACATGCTAATAAACGACGATAACCATTAACTGGTTGTCCTGGATAATTATGTTTTTCAGCAGTTAAAAGTGTTTCAATAAGACCTGGCTGAATATGTAAAAAAAAAAAAAAGAAATTAATATTAAATTTGTTAAATAATTTATTGATTTTACTTACACCATGTGTTGATATTGTTTTTGGAAATTTTTTTAACAATAGTAATAATAATTTACAGTGTTCCATTGTGTCTTCACTGTGTTCAGCAGTCATAACAAGCAATCTGTGTTGAAGTTCTTGTGGTATATGATAAAATATTTCACATAATAATTCTGATTCTAAATCACCTTTATCTGATCTTAAACATCTTGTTATTGCTTCAACTTCATTCCATAATGCACGATCATCAGGAAAATTTTGAAATCTATAAATATGTATTACAATTGTTATAAATTATTTTATATTTTTATGATAATTTTGTTATTGATATGATTTTGATATGAATACTGTTGATACTTACATTTCACTGAAACATTTTGCAGCTTCTTTGACATTTTTAGATAACTTTTCAATTCTGTATGCTTCAAACTGTAAAAAAAAAAATAAATAAATAAACAAAATAATTATTTATTTAATAATATTTTCAAATTTAAAATAATAATAAATAATTTAACCTAACCTGTACTTTAGCACTATGTGGAAATAATGATTTTGCTGTTATTAACCATGATTTTGCTGAATAAATATCAGTTGCTAATGCTTCTTTTGCACGTAATAATAAATATTCTTCTTTTGATAATTTATTATCACCAAAAGATGAATTAACAAACATTGTTTATATAATAATTGTTTGTTATTTTTTTATAGAGCTTAAATCAACTTGATGAAGCAAATATTCCTACTCAAATGAAAGTTCCCTACAAATTTTGACAACCTAAAGAAAAAAAAACACGACCCTAATCCTAAATGATCAAAAGAACATGAATGAGAGAAATGATACATCAACATCATCAACATAATTTGTATTTTTTTTTTTTTTATACAATTAATGAATGATGTAAACAGAATAAATTATAATTAATTTTGCAGGATTATTTATCAATTGAATTGTGACAGTTTTACAACTAAAATTAAATATAAAGACAAAAATTAAATGTTAAATTGAAAGTTTGTTATTTTATTAATAAACGTGTACAATAATAGCAAATTAATACAAATTCATAACTTAAAATTAAATAATAATAATATTAATTTTTAGCAGGTGTTGATTGTTCAGTTGTTGTTGGTTTAGCTGTTGATTGTTTAGGTCTAAGTGGTTTAATTTCTGGTACTGGAATCTTATTTTTATTAGCTACAACAATAAGAAATAAAAGATTAAAATTAAATATTTTTAATTAATAATATATTTAAAAAAAAAAAACAAAATAAATAAATAAAATTACCCATTGAATAATAAACTGGAATAGATTTACTATTTTTAGTTTTAATAAGAATTGATTTAACATTTGTTAATCCACCTGGATAACTTTTTTTAATTTCTTCAAATGTAGCAAGAACATTATCAACAATATCAGTATTTTTCATTGTTGCTGAAGCAATTTCAACAGTATGTGTATTACCAAAACCATTAATTTCTAAATTAGTTTTTTTTAATGCATTATCAATTTCATTTTTTAAATTATCTCTTGACATTTTAATTGGTATTGGTTTTCTACCAATTTTATGAAATTTTGAACCAAGAAGATGAGTTAAATGTCCAGTTATTCTTCCATCAACAAGAAAATGATCAAATAATCTTGCTAATTTTGCTCTTGATTCATGTTGACGATATTCTGTTTTTACACGATTCATTGGTATAACTTCTTTAATTGATGTTACATTATGTTGACGTAAAATTTGTTGATAATGATCAACTGATTTTTCATAATCTTGACGAATACCTTTTACAAGATCTGGTACAAATAATGCAACCTCATCATCTTCACCAACCAATGAGTGTGGTAAATAACTGAAAATTAAATGTAAATTTGTTTGATTATTATCATTATTTATAAACAAATAAATAAATAAATAATATAATTAATTTATCATAATTTATTATGAATCATTAATTATCATAAGGATCCATTGGTTATTGTGTATTTAATAATCATATTTTAAACTCATTATTATTAGAATTATATAAATTAATTTAAATACTTACACTCTGACTGTTCTTCTTGGAGTTTTTGGAATTTTAAATGCAGTTATTTGAAGATAAATTGGCTTTTCAAAATCACTTAATAATGATTTTTTATCTTCTTGTTTTGAAGCAAGTAATAAAAGTGCATCAACACATTTTGTAACATGTTGCTTTGTACATTTTAATACTCCACTTTTTTTTTTTTTAATAATTTTAGATTTATTATCTAATTTTTCATTTTTTTTTTCAATTTTTTCCTTTTTATCATTTGTTTTAATTTTTTTTTTAACAATTTTTTCATTTTTAACTTCTGATTTTATTTCATTTTTATCAGTTATTAATTTTTTATTTGATAATTTGACTTCTTTTTTGTTGGTTACCTTAGTTTCTTTTTTCTCAGCTTGTTCTTTTTTGTTTTCAACTTTAATTTTTTTATTATCAATTTTTGGTTTTTTATTTTCTTTTTTAATATCAATTTTTTCAACTTTTTTTACTTGTTTGTCTATTTTTTGTACTTTTTTAATTGATTCTTTTGATGCTACTTTTTTTACAGCTTGAATTTTTTCTTTTGGTTTTTGATTCTTTTTAATTTTTTTAATTGTTTCTTGTTTTTCAATTTTTTTTTCAATTTTTTTCGTCATTTTGATTATTTTTAATTAATTAATTATTTAAATAAATTAATTTATATTTTACTTGTAATTATTAACCTTGTAGCTGAGGAAAACGTGCAACAGAAAAAATTATTCGACACACGAGGCAACCAATTGTTAATTAATTGTTAAGGTAACTGTACAAATCAGTACAAATTTTTCACGCAGGTTATATAAAGGACCCTGTCCACTGTACAAGATTTTGCAACAAAAAAAATCTTTTGTAAATAAAAAAATGACAATTGATTATCAGAAATAACAATTATTATTATTAAATAAATAATTATCGAGCTTTAAATAATTATAAATGAATATTATTTATATTATTTTAACAATTAATTACAAATTTAACAAATATTATTTTGAATTTGTCAATTAGACTTAACAATAATAAGTGCGTGCGCATCAAATTCAATCAACTTTTAATTTCAGTTAATTTACTATAAAAAAATAGTGTAAATAACCGTAAAATAAAAAGATGATAGCAGCAATAAATTGGTAATTTACATGTACCATGCTTGAAAGTTGAATTTTAACAACAATTAAATATATAAAATATAAAATAAAATATTAATAATGAATTCAAAACAACCAAGTCCTCGTGTTATTCTAGGTGAATATGGTATACCAAATGTAAGTATAATTAATAAAAAAATTAAATTTAATTAATATACATAAATAATAAATAAATAAATAAATAATAATTATATTTAAGGCCAATGAGTATTCTAACCTACGTCCTCCAGGTCCTTGGAGCATAGAAAAATACAAAGAGGTAAATAATTAAATTAAAAAAACATATAAAAATAAATAAACAAAAATTAAATTAAATATATTAATATATTTTACAGAATATTAAAATACGTGTTGTTAAAAAAACAGAAGAAGATGGTATTTGTAAAGAAATTGAATTTGATATTGTTGGTTGTTCACATGCTTTAGCAAATGCATATCGTAGAATAATGTTGAGTGAAATACCATCAATGGCTATTGAAAAAGTATTTATATTAAATAATACAAGTATGTTACAAGATGAAGTACTTTCACATAGACTTGGTTTATTACCATTAAAAGCTGATCCACGTTTATTTGATTATCCATCAACAATAACAAATGATAATGATGAAATAAGTGAACAAGATACATTGAGATATGAATTAAAAATTAAATGTACTAAAAATCCACAAGCACCAAAAGATTCACAAGAACCTAAAGCAATTTATTGCAATAGTTATGGTAATTATATTTATAATTTTAATAAATATTAATGGTTATTCTTTCATTTTTTTTTTTTTTGATAGTTTACAGTAGTGATATACACTGGGTACCAATTGGTGGACAAAAAAATATGTATCCAAATGGTGAAAATGATTTTGGTATGCTTGAAAAAGATATTCTTATTTGTAAAATGAGACCTGGACAAGAAATTTGTGCATATATGCATGCTGTTAAAGGTATTGGAAAAGATCATGCAAAATTTTCACCAGTTGGTAAGTTAATTTTTTTTTATGAATTAAATTTTTTAAATTGATAAATTATTAAAATAAATTTTTAAATTATTTTTTAGCAACTGCAACTTATCGTCTTTTACCTGATATACAACTTAAAGAACCAATCAGAGGTGAACTTGCTGAAAAATTACAAAAATATTTTAGTCCTGGTGTTATTGAACTTGTCAAGAAAAAAAATGTTGTTGAAGCTAGAGTTAAAGATGCACGTTATGATAGTTGTTCACGTAATGTTTATGAAAATGAAGAATTAAAAAATTTAGTTGAACTTTCAAGAATATCTGATCATTTTATCTGTAAGTTTTGATTTATTATTTAATTATTAATATTAAATATTTATGATAATTTTTATTTTTTCTTTTTTTTTAGTTAATGTTGAAAGTGTTGGAGCTATTCAACCAAATATTATATTTTTGGAATCAGTTAAAGTTCTTAAATCAAAATGTCGATATTTTTTGGAAGAACTTGATAATATAAGTTAAATTATTAATTTTATTTTTAATAATGTTAATTTTATTTTTAAATAAAAACAAAATTACAACGTATTTATTTCTTTTTTTTTTAATCAAATAAAACAACTTCAAGTTTAATATTATTATTATTTTTATAATATTTTTTTTTAATCTACTTATTTCTGAAAAAAAAAAAAAAAATATGATTTTAAATTTTAATAAAAATCAACAACAATTATTTGTTATTGATTTTTTAGTTAAACATTTAAATTTATCAAGTGAAAAATTAAATAATATCAATAAAAATTTATTATCTGTACATTTAAAAATTTTAAAATTTCCAAAATTGATAATTAAATTAAATAATATATTAAATTATCAAAATAATAATAATTTATTTGATATATTTACTGGTAAAACTTGTATATTTAGTGATAATTCATTTGATTTTATTAAAAAACTTGAATATGAACCAATTTGTATTGAAATTCACAAAATAATTGATATTTTTTGTGAGTCAAATGATGAAAATCCAATATGTTGGATGAATTTAATAGTTAATGGATGTTTTTGTACAATTAATTCAACAAATATTTATAAAATTGAAAATTCTTATGATCTTATTGATGGTGATAATAATATTTGTGGTAATATTGATATATGTATTAAAATATCTTGTCTTGGTAAATGTCTTCAACATAAATTTCAAGCTGATAAAGAATCATTGAGTTTTAGTGATATTAATTCTTCAAGTGTATATATTTGTGAAAAATTAAATGATAAAAAAGATAAAGTTGAAGATAAACTTTGGACTCCAAGAATTAAAAAAATTGTTAATAAAAATATTGAGGTTGAAGATATTTTAGGTATTTCAATGATTTGCAAAGATATTTTTGAAAAAGATCCAACTAAAATTGATGATTTAAATAATGATCCAAATGATGATAAAAATATTAAACAGTTTGATGATAAACAAATTGACGTGACTAAAAATTCAGCTTGCAATAATGAAATATGTCTTGTCTTGAATGATGATAAAAATATTAAACAGTTTGATGAGAATCAAGTTGACATTGATAAAGATTTAGCTTGTAATAATGAGACGTGTTTTGTTTTAAAAAATGATAAAATTGAATTGGATAAATTAAATACTCAACAAGATGTTAATGATCGTCTTCGTGGTGGTTATGGTGATAAAATTGATCAACTACCAATTGATAGTTGTTTTTGTAAAGATAAACCACCTCATGAATATAGTTATCCAGGTGAATTAAAAAAACCATGTCAAGCAATTGATTGTCTATCAAAAGCATTAAAAGATGCTGAAAATTTTGTTGAATCAATTGGTAAAATACCTGGAATGGCTGGTTTAGGTCTTACAAATCCAATTGATAGTCCATATTATAATATAACACGTCGACAATTAAAAAAAAATATACCATTAAAATATCCAAATTTTATCAAACATGATAATAAAATATCAGATAAATTACAATTATTTTTAGAAACTAAAAAAAATCAAGATACTGATAAAATTATAGATAATAAAACAAATATAATAAATAATAATCAACAACATATTGACAATAAAATTAATGAATTAAATAATAAAAATATTATAAATTCAAATGAAATTAATAATAAAAATATAAAAAAAAAAAAAACAAATACAAATACAAAAAAATTAAATAAAAAAAAATCAAATAAATTAAATAAACACAAAAATTTATCAAAAAAATCAATTAAAAATAATAATAATATTAAAGTTAGTAAACGAGTATTAAATTTAGTTAGATCAGTTAGTCCAAGAGGATGTTTTGGTCATCGTAGTTGTGTTGAAATAAGATATCGTGTACCTCGTAATATGGGTTGGTTATGGAATACTAAAAAAACACCAGGTAATATTAAGCCAAATATTGATTGGAAACCTGGTGCAATATCTCGACGTGTTTGGCAAATATTTCAATCAAAAAAAGCAACAAAATCACTTGATGATTTAGATACAAGACAAATTGTATTACCAATAACAAAAGGAAAAAAAAATAAATTAAAAACAAAAAGTATATTATCATTATCACGTAATCAACGTGTTAAAAAAATTGATGAATTTGCTGTTAATCCATCACTTCATATACACAGAAAAAAAGGTGATTATTATTTTACAATGTATCCAGTTAAAAAAAATAATATTAATAATACAATAAATGATAATGATGAAGAAATTAAACCAATACAATTTAAATTAACTAAAAATCATGATGGTGAATCTGATTATTCTGATGAATCTGATTTAGAAATTGAATTTTCACCACCTGGTGCTATTGATAAACCATCAAAAATTATTGAATATAAAAATGTTGATACACAAGTTACACATCAAGAAATAATAAATACATTTAAAAGTGAAATAATAAAAGTAAATAAAAAAAAATTAAAAATTTCGAAAAAAAAATAATTATAAATAAAATTATTTTTCTATAAATTTAAAAAATTTATTTTTTAGATATTTTTTCTTTAATTATTTAAAAAAAAAATTTTTATATAATTTTTATAATTTAAATAAATTAATAATTAAAATATTATATAAAATTTTTTACAAAAATAATAATAATAAAATTAAATCAAATAACATCATAAAACATTTTATATTTCTATTTAAATTTTAATAATAAAAAAAAAATTAATTATCAATATGTTAACTCAACTAAAAATCCTTGATTATTAAATAATTTTTTTTACATCTTACATAACATATCAATATTAATATCAATTTAAATGAATAAATTACATTAAAATTATAAAAAAAAAAGTAATTAATTTTTTTAAAAGAAAAATAAAATATAAAATACATAAAAAATATAAAAATATTATTATTCATGTAAAGCTAGATGTTTATTAAAATTAAAAATAGAAATTTAATTATATTTTGATAAGATAATTAATATTGTTGTTATTATTTATACAACTGTCAATGTATAGGTGAATAAAAGTTACTGACAATTGCTGACTAGTCTATACATAAAAGTTACTACCGTTACAGTTACAGTATTTTTTTATAAATACATATTCAGTCAAGATAAAATTTTACTCAATTTTACTCAATTTTTAACTTGTTAGTTGTTAGAAACCCACTGAAGCATTCACAATTGCTCACAATCATCAAGACTTGTGGTGTTCATATATATTTTTTTAATTAAATACTTTTGTTTGTTTTTTATTTTTATAATTTTATATAATACCTATTGTTTTTACCTATTGTTTATTAAATTTATAATAAAAAAAAGTGTTGTGTTAATATTTAGGTCAAATTATAAGTTTAATTAATTATATTTTGTTTGAACAAATTTAATTGATGAAATTTAGTAATTTTGTCATATAATTTTGGTAAATATTAATAATTTTTTTGTAAATTAACTGTTTATTGTTTAAAAAATATATATACCTACTTTTTTTTTAATTTTTTAATAAACTTGTTTATGTTTAATGTAAAAGTATAAATATAAACCTGTTTATTAATAATTATTATGTTTATAACCGGCATTAATGTCAAGTTAATTTGACCTAGTTTGACCTTATAATAATTATGATTTTATAGATTGAATTAATTCCGACAGAGGGAGTTAAATATCGGTGTCAATTTTTTGTTCGATTTACGCAATAATTTTTTAAAACAAAAAAAAATTAATTTATTTTTATAATTTGCTTTTTTTTAATTGTATTGTTTTTTTTTTTTTTTAAATGTAGAGATTAATTGCCTTGTTTTTATTTATCAATTAAATAAATTTTTTTATTTAAAATATTTTTGGAATTAAAAAAAATTAGTTTACAAATAAAACAATTTTTTTTTTATTTTTATAATGATTTTATTATTTATTATTATATAATTTATAATTTTAAAAATTTGATAAATAAAATTTTCTTAATTTTAAGATAATTTACTTGATAAAATTAATTTTTTTTAAGTTTTCATTTTAAAAATATTTAAACAAGAATTTTACAGATTTTAAAGATCATTATGTAAATATTTTTTTAAATTTCTTTTTATTTATTTGTAATTAAATTTTAATCAGTTTTAGTAAAAAAAAAAAGATGAGCTATCATTAACTGGCTAGACGGTTTATCATGCAATTTATCCTTGAACTTTAAATTGACTTTTTTTATTCGATAATTTTGAATTTAAAATTTATTTGATACATTGTAAATTTTATTTTCGTTTAATCAAATACACATATATTTTATTGACTCAAAGATAATTTTTTTTATTATTATTTTTCATGATTATTAAATATTCTCAACCAAACAACAAATGAAACAACAATTTGACTTGAATTTTCAACTTAAAAATATCATAAAAAAAGGATTTTGGAAAGCTCAATCAATTGGTTATATTTAAGTGGATATTTAATTGAAAGAAACAATTGATAATGATGAATAAAACATTGTTAACTGGATTTCATATAACGGCATTTGCATTATTTTCATTTGCTGTTTATTATGATTTTATGTATACAATAGTACCAGCTAAAATCAGCAGATTACACAACACTTATGGAGGAAAATTTAAATTTCTTACTTATTGGGATGCAGTTAGTATATAAATTTAATTAATATAATTAATTATTCAATAATTATTTTAAATTATTTTTTAATTTACAGATTGCTCAAGCATTATTTTTTTTAATTTGTACATTAAATGATTTTTATGGAACAAATTCAACATTACCAAAAACTAGACCAATTTTTAGAAAAATTAAAGATTATTTTCATGCAACTTTTAGTTTTCCATTAGCTATGGTAAGTTTAAAAATTATATTTCAAAATTAACACATTTATTTTGGTAAAGTTATTAATTTGTTGGATATTAATAAAATTTGTTTGTTGTTGCAGTTTGTTGGTGTTACATTTTGGGCATTAATGTTTGTTGATCGTGAATTGGTATTACCAAAAGCAATTGATCCATATTTTCCATCATGGTTAAATCATCTTATGCACACAGTAATTATGGTAACAACTATCATTGAAATGATGGTAGCTCCAAGACAATATCCTAAAAGATCACGTGGATTTTCTGGATTAGTTGGTCTGATGCTTGTTTATCTTGTTTGGTAATTAAACTGTTAACATTTATTTATATTTATAATTTAATTTACAAAAGTTATTTAGTTAATTAAATTTTAATTTTACAGGATGCATTTTATTTACTACAAAAGTGGTGTCTGGGTATATCCAGTGATGGAAGTATTATCATTACCATTGAGAATTGCTTTCTTCATTGTTTTATTTGCTCTTGCTTCTATTTTATATATTGCTGGAGAAAAATTTGATCAAATTCTTTGGGGTAAGATACAATTAAATACAAAATATTTTATAAATAAATTAATTAATGTTTTTTTTTTCTTTTAATTTAAGGTTCTGCAAATAAAAGTATCAAAGGAAATAATAAGAAGAAATCAAAATAAAATAAATAATTGACATTTAAAAATATCATTGTGAATTATTTATCACATGATTTGTTGAATTAAATTTTTTTAAAAAGAAAATCAAAAAGTTATAATTACTTATTTTGTTAATATAAATTTTCTTATTGTCAATAAGTAAATGCCTATTATTATAAATTCTTTATGATGAATAAAATAATATAATAAAATATATATTTTATGAAATGTTGTGTAATTTTTTTTATCATTTAACACAATTTGATATGCTGCAAAGGTTTTTGAATAAAATTATCAATTAAAATAGTGAATTTAAATGAAGTTAATATCTTTATAAATAACAACAATGTTATCACTATTAAATTTAACATTTTAAATCGATATCTACGTCGTATAATTAACAAATGTATTCTGTTAAAAATAGTGTCAATAATAATGTTGGAGACTCACCTATTTTGATACCTTGAAATTGAAGATTAATAACAACAAATCAACAAGCAATTCAAATAAAATTATTAATTTATTTAAAATACTGATAATATAATTGTCTTATTTATTTAAAATATTTCACATGTTAATATGCATTTAAGAATGAAATTATTTATTTAAAATTATCACATTTCATTCAGACAAAATTATTACAATGAACAGTAAACAATTTTAATAATAATTTAAAATTTAAATGATTCATTTTTATCAATTAATTATTCATTATAAACACATAAACAATTGTTATTATTAAATTCTCATCACGACTCAAATATTTATTTTATTTTCAATTTTGTTTATCAACAAAATCAGTCGTAGAATTAATATGTTCATTGTTATTATTTTTTTCATTACTTAAATTTTCATTTTTAGAGATATTTGTTTGTTCTTTTTCAATAGCAGCTAATTCAGCTTCTCTCATTGCTGAATGAATAACTGGTTCAGCCCAAAAACCTGGATTAAAAGCAGGACCAGTACCACCAAGTTCAGCTGATAAAATATCAATTGGTAAATGTTCATGTAGAGTACTCATATTATTACCATGAAGATAAATCTAAAAAAATATTACAAATTATAAATTATTTATAAATAAAAATAATTAATTTTTAGTTGAAATTTTTTTTGATGATTCATTACCTTACGTCTTGTTTTTTCATCAAGAAATGGTTTAATTAATGTCAATGTTGCTTGAACATAAAGTGGTGTTGAAAGAAAATGTATTGCTTTAAATCTTGCTGGAAATCTTCCACGTAATGCAACAATTAAATTTTTAACAGCAGTTGCACCAAGTGCACCACCTTGACGTAATGAAAAATCACTCCAATCAACAACTGCCACAAATCCAAATTGCTAGCAATAAAAAAAATAAAATAAATATATATTTTTAATATTAATAATGTTTTAATTATAAATAAAATATAATAATTATTTACTTGATTACGTTGATCTTGTATTAATATTTCAAGAACCAAAAATATTGAACGTAACACTGAAATTGCAGGTACAGCTATTGGATCCCATTGTGATGCTAATATTATAAGAACACATCTACCTTTTCTTTATACAAAAAATAAAAATAAATATTATTAATAAATAATTTATTCTTTAATAATATTATTTTTACTTTAATTATTATATTTTATTTATTCATAGATTAATCTTACGAGTTAGTCAATTAATGTCATCATCAATACTCGAGAATTTTTTTTTAAATAAAAAAAATATATAAATTAATTTATTGATTTATTCTTTATCAATTATTTGTATTTAAAATTAAAATTTAATCTTCAATCTATTGTTATAATTAATTCCATTTTAATTAAAAAAAAAAACCAGAATAAATTATAGTCAACAGAACTTTTTCTAGCTCATATTTTGATAAGTATTTCGATAATAAAAATTAGAAATAAAAATTGTTATTTGTATGTACAAGTGAGAATTAATTAAATTGAATTAATGATATTTTTATTTACTTGTCTCTTGCTGGAAGAACACCAGGAATTCCAGCTCTAAGTGCTCGTTGAATAGCTGGATCTCTGGCTGTTAAATTTTCAAATATATCTGGACGATTTGCAATTTGAGATTGATAAGCTCCAATCAATGCAGCTGTTTTATCAGTATGATATTTTCTTGAGAAAAGAAAACGTGTTATGTATTCATCAGTACATTTTGATAAATCTAAAAAATAAAAAAAAACATTTATACATTAACAAAAAAATATCATTAATAAATTAATAAATAATTGAGTAATTAATTTTTATATTTTTATTATTTTTTGTTGTTATTTTTTTTTAATTTATTATTAGAATTTATGTTGATATTTTAATTGATTTGTAGAAAAAAAAAAAAAAAAACAATAAAAAATAATCATTGAAGAATTTATCAATTTGTTACTCATTTATTTGTTATAAATAATAATTTAAAAATTTATATATTTTTCTTACCTACATTTGGCATACCTCGAAGTATTGCACGAACAGTCTTAACAGCTAATTTTTTATCTTTTGTTTTCATTTCTGAAACATGTGGATATGTATTTCTTGCAAGATCTGTTGATAATCCTCGAGTTGGATTCCACATATATTCACAATATTCTGCCATTTCTTCATGGATTATTTTTTATTTTTTTTATTAATACCTGTGTACAAAGATAAAATTTATATTTGTCTTTAATTTTTATTGTCTTAAATTATATTACGTCATTTTTATTTGTTTTTTTTTTAAACAAAAATCATCTTGTTTTTAATTACTGACATAACAGTAAATTATTATATAAGGTATACCTCTAGTTTTTTTTTATTTTAATTTTTTTATCTAGCACACATTGTACAAACAATAATAAATATAAAAAATATAATATTTACATCATTAAAATAAATAATAAATATTTTAAAAATAAATTTTAATAAAAATTAATATATTTTTTGATAATTTATTGATTGATTTTTGATAATTAATTTAAATTACTTAAAAACAATTCGAAATAGTTTTAACTGAATCGAAATAATTTTTTGTAAATCGAAATACTCTTTAACAATTAACATTAGACAATAAAAAATAAAAAAAATTCATTTGTTATTTTAATATTTATTAAAAAAAATGACTTGATATAAATACATTGAACCAACTTTCATCGTAACACTTGTGCTAATAATTAAAACAGATAAAAAAGTGGAACACAAAAATATTTTGTTTCGAAATTTAACGATGTCTCATTTAACTTTGTCATTCGTTTTAAAAACTATATGATACACATTTATATATATCAAATAGTCACGTGAAAAACCAATTAAGTAATTTTACTGAATAAAAAAAAAATAATTTTTAAAGACAATAAATTCACTGAATATTATTTCGAAATATTTTTTTTAAATAATCATTATTACTCCATGTATTTTTTTCAACAAAAAATTTATATTGTATTAAAATTGTTATATATATTTATTTAATACCTGAATAATTTTATGTCAAAAAAAAAAAATAAATAATAACAATGTATAACGATCGATTTTAATATCCACGCATTGAATGAGTCAACAAAACATGAATAATACAAGCAGAGCTAGCATTAAAAAAAAAAAAAAAAAAGTCGAGTTAAACAAAGACCTTGAACATTGCAAAAAGCCATTCATATTGTATTGCATATTTAAATATTTAATATTATTATCACATTTTTTAATTTTTAATAAATATCACTGATTTGAATAATATTTAATGCTTTTCTTAAAAATAAAATCATCTAAATTATTAAATAAAAATAAATATATTCAATCAAAAAGAAAAAAACACTGGAAAATTGGAATAATATATATTTTTTTTTTTTGTTAAATTCAACTTGATAATTATCTTTTGTTATTTTTATAAATTTTTATCAATAAATATATCAGTTGATAGTTTTTTTCGAAAACAAAAATAACAGTTTTATCTTTTTTTAATCACTAATATTTGACTGATTTACTTTTAATTATATATTTTTTTTTAATTATTTTTTTTTTAAATATACCTGAGGCTCTTTGTTCAGTAGAGTTGTTAACACACAGGTAAGTTTGTGATGACTGACCGGCAAATTGTGGTGGGTGACTGTACATTGAACGATAGTTCTGACAAAAAAAGAAATTAAAAATAAATAAACTCATACCGTTACTTGGTCGAATTTATGTTTCATTTATACGTTCATTTTCATTTTTTATTTTTCAATTTGTAATTAAATTTACGCAATAGCTATTTGATTTTTTATTTATTAAATTTTTTACTTTAATAAATGTAGATATTTTTATATAAAATTAAAAAAAATAAAATAAAATAAAAATAAAGTTTTTTTTTTTTTTTTTGAAAGAATTAAGTGAGAAAAATTATTTTAACATTCAACATTGTTAGACTTTATCCAATATCTGAGTCAATCCATCTTCATCTTTTCCAGCAGCGATGTCCTTGATTATTTCTATCTTTGGTGGTATATATTTCACCTCAATCAGCAGGTATATACTGATAGGCTTGCCATCTTGAACCTTTTTCAATTTTATTATATGGTCAAGTTGACCTTGACCTGCATTAATTTCACTTTTGTTTGCCATATGTTATCAATGCCCTGGTAGAAATTTTTCTCCGCCTTTTGTCCACCTTTCTCCGAAAATGACTCATGTTGGAGAAATGGTGGACAAATTTCTCCGCTATTTGTCGAACTTTTCTCCACCATGGGTGATTTTTGAAAAAAGGTGGAGAAACGGCGGAGAAAAATTTCTACCACCCAAAATCTCATAGAAACTACGAAAAAGGATCAAATACACATCAAATGCTCATAAAATAATAATAACATCTATGAGCATTTGATGTGTATTTGATCCGTTTTCGTGGTTTCTATGAGATTTTTTTAAGTGGGCAGGGATGTTCGCAAAAAGGTAATATAATCGAATTTGCATTTCTCATTACAAAGTTCAAACGATTGACAAATTATTGAATAGAATGTTTTTCTAATCCTAATTTTATTTGTTTTTTTGATTCACTGTCAATTTTTAATTTTTCAAATAGCATTCTCGACAGAGCTTTGGTAAATTCAGATTTAATTTCCTCATTTGGGAAATCAAGGTAACATTGATTACCTATTTTGTTAATAATTGTTGAATGACCTGTTGGAAACATTAATATTTCAATGTCACATAACAGGTTAATGTCGTCAACTGTTTTTCTATCTAGTTTTTTATCAGTGCATATTGGAAAGTTTTGTATCACTTTTTTGAAGTATTGTTAATTATTTTATCGATTAAAACTTTTGGAATACTATAGTCTCGAACCAATCATTTTCAAATTCAAAATATGGAACTCCATGCATGTGATCTATTTTTTTGATATATTCTATTATTTTTCTGTTTTTGTGCCAATTTGAATTAATTTGAATGTATAATTGTACGCCATGTTAAAGCAAAACTTGCATGTGGATTGTGGATACACCGCTTAAACGGTGTTAAGCCCAAAGTACAATTTATAAAAAAATATATAAAAACTGTCGCCTGTCAAAAACAAGTGTTTACATTGGTTTACATATATAAAAAATCGTTTATCTAAAAACGTAAAAAATAAATAAAATGAATTATTAATTCTATAATTATTATGTACTTGGATGGTAAATTTTTTTATTGATATTTTCTAAAACATATATTTACTACTCTTTGAATGGGTTGGGAGGGTGTTGAAAGTTAAATCGTAGATTGTAAAAAGTTTGCTTATTTATAAAATATTTAAAATTAAATATTCATTGAATTAACGGTGATATTAGTATATTTGATATGAAAAAGTTGCGTCAATTAATATGTGCAGTGAATTAAAAATTTAATTAAAAAAATATATTCAAAATAATTAATCAAAAAATTTGGATGTTAAAAAATGTATTATAAATAACTAAATACTATTAAATATTTTTTCAGGTATATTTATTAACATAATATCAAATTAAATGCCAATAAAATGGAACCAACAATTGATTCTTCAACATCAAAGAATCATAATCCTTGTGAAACAATTAACAATGATTCTGCAGGAAAAATGATACCACCTAATAAACTATTGAATGAAACAAAAAATGATATTGATAAAACAAAATTGACAGCTAATTTATCATCAACAAGTTTAACAGCAACAAATTCTGCTTTACTTCCTGCTCAAGTTGCTCGTGTTAATTTACAACCAAAACCAAACTCTTTGGGAACTTCTAGTTGTTCTGCAACTGGTAAAATTTACATTTCATAAAATCAATATTAAAAATTTATCAAATAATTGAGTTAAATAACTTTTAAATATTTAGGAAATCCAAGAAATAAAACTGCTCTTGCACCTGGTCATAGTTTGATGGATTGGATTCGACTTGGTTCCTCTGGTGTTGATTTAACTGGTTTCAAAGGAGTTCATCAAGTAATTACATTGAAAGAACTTGCAAAACATAATCAAAGAAATGATGCATGGATAGCTATTCGAGGTACAATATTAAAAATTTAATAAACATCAAATTAATTAATTTTATTTGAATTATTTTGTTCTACAGGTGTTGTATATAATATAACAAGATACATGGATTTTCATCCTGGTGGTGTACCTGAATTAATGAAAGGTGTTGGTACAGATGCAACAAAAATATTTGATGATGTAAGTTTTATTTTTCATAATTATTATTATTATTAAATTATTTTAAATAAATATTCAAGTAACTTTATGTATCTGTAGATTATTATTTTTAGGTTCATGCATGGGTAAACTATCAAAGCATTCTTCAAAAATGTGTTATAGGCCAATTAAGTAGATCAAAAATTAATGAAATTATTCCAAATTTAAATAGTAAAACTAGTATACTTTCAAAAATATTACCATCTACTCGTGGTGAGTCATTTTTTAATATTAAATTATTAATTTACTTTTCAATACTTGTGTTAATCTTCTTTGGAATCATCTCTTCTTTGGTTCCAAAGAAACCATTTGACAATTAAAGTTTGATAAATTGTTCATCAGATTAATCATAAATTTAAATAATTAAATCAAATTATATTTTTAAATTTACAAAACTTGTAAAATATTTTAATAATAATTAAATAAATTAATTATCAAATTAATTTAGGTACAGCTGAAAAAATACCAAAGCCAATATCAACAATCCTTGAAATAAAAACTGATTGGAAACAAACAACAAATAGTATATCATTATGGTATAAACCAATACCAGAACAATATTCTTTAACTTTCCGTTTGATTTATCATAGCATGACGGAATTTGTTATTAATATTCATTTACCAAATGGATCAATTAGACATGAATATGAAATGATTGATAAAATTCAATGGCCACCAAAATATCATAAATCATTTGATACAATGCAAATTGAATTTTGTTTTAAAAAACAAGATAAAAAATTATGGAATACATATGGTAGTCGTGTTAATGGAATTGAAAAAAAATGTATTGGAAGATTGTATCGTGAATGGAAAGTTATTAGCAATAAAAAAATATCTGAATCAATTCATATTTTGGTTCTCAAGGCTGATCAGTATATGGAAATAATACCAGTTGGTAGACATGTTGAAGTTAAAATGAATATATCAGGTAATATAATTATAAAAAAATGTTAATATTAATTAATTGATAATTTAATTTATAAATAATTAATTTATTTAGGTACTGAAGTATCAAGATATTATACACCAGTACCATCATCATTTGAATCAAATGAAGAATCATATGATTCTGATTGTATATGTTTGATTGTTAAATCTTATTCTGATGGTGCTCTTAGTCCATCATTAACAGCTATACAACCAGAAAAATACTTGACTTTAAGTAATTGTTTGGGTACATTTGTCATTGAGTCTTTTGATGATTATAAAATTATAAATATGATTGCTGCTGGAACTGGAATAACACCAATGCTTGGTATTATTCATAGATCATTAGCTCGTCGTAATGTGTAAGTTTTTTTTTTTAATTAATTATGATAAATAATTTTTATAATATTATAATGGTTTTTTTATTTTTAGTTCTTCAATTAATCTTGTTAATTTTAATCGAGATAAAAAAGATATTATTTATGAAGAACAACTTAATAGAATATGTCTTGATACACGAGTCAAAGTTGTTCATGTTTTGTCACAACCAAAAGAACCTTGGGAAGGTAAAAGAGGTTTAATTTCTGAGGATTTAATCAAAGAAATTATTGGTGTTGGAACCAAACAAGCTTGTGTATTTACATGTGGTCCTGTTGGTTTTCTATCTCTCACAAAAGGGTAATATATAATTTTTTATTATTTAAAATTTCTTTAATTTTATTTATAAAATTTATCTGTAAAATAATTGTCTTATTTTTATTATTTTTAATTATTTTGAATACCCATAAATTACCAGAAATAAGACAATAAATTATCAAGAAAATTTATTTGTTTTTTTTGTTTGGTTGACGGACATGATTGATGTCATTATTTCGATCACGATCTAGAACGTGTGTGCAGTATGATAGTAACAGTAAAAATTATTTAGTATGTCAAAATAAATTTACCCTCAAACAAAATTTAAATTCACAATCATTCTTGTCAACGGTATATTGACTTATATTTATATTATATTAAATATTTAATTATTTTATTTACAGATTTCTCAAAAACTTAGGATGGAATTCTTCCCAAATGCACGAATTTAATGGATAAATTTTTAATCCATTGTACAAAAAATTTACCAATGTTAAGTAAAAAATATTCAATAAATATTAAGTTGTAATATTGTTACAAAATTGTTTAATAAATATAAAACAAGTACAAAACAATATAAAACATAGATGACATTAAATGGTAATAAAAATTTATAGTAATTATATATTTTTTTTGTGTTAAAAATATTACAAGTATTTTTAATTAATTCCAATCGAAATTTCTACAAGTTCTTTATCATTAATAATCTCCAAGTATCTTAATATTATTTCATAACATAAAATCATTAATATACTTTCAAAAATCATATAAAAAACGTTCAATAAAAGCTTCTTTTTTTCTGTTAAAATTTTGTTTCTTTTGATTATTCTTTCTCCTTTTCTTTCTTACAAGTACAAGTTAAATTAATCTCCTTGAAAATACTTAGTTAATCAGTTAAACAGTATGAATATATACAGACTAAAATTTATAAAAGTAATAAAAAAACTGAGCTTGCGCAAATCATACTTTAATAAATATCCCTTCTTCATCATCAAGCTTATAAAGTTTTGTGGCTTTAGTTAAAGCTGCAATGTGGCTGGAAGATTGCTTTTTCATTATCGTTAAAAGTGTTTATATTGAAAATTTTATATCATTATCATTGGTATGTTATTTTCATTGATGTTATCTATTTATTATTTCGTTGCTATAGTATATTGATAATTAACAATAAATATATAAATTTAAATAATTAAAATCATTGATGTTTTTAAAATAATATTAATATATTTTTTTCAATAGCGTGTTTACAATATTGCAGAGTTTTCAAGAGGTTAAATAATTTATAAACTATCATGCTGTAAATTATATATATAATTGAATTTATTACATGAAATATAAAATAATTAAACAAATTATTTTTAAATAATTATTTCGATTATCAATAATTTTAAATATCTATTAATTTTAAAATATTAAAATTCAAGTTGTTAACTAATTATTGTATTGATTTATCGATATTTCAGTAGACTAATTGGTATTGAGATTGACAAAGTTGAGAGTGTTAATGGTGTAGCGTGAGCAAAGTATAATTTTGACATTGACGAAGAGTGTTGTAAATTATTATCAAGGATTAAAACAAACTACTAATACATTGTTAGATACAATGATAAATTTTGATAGAAAAATATTTATAGATTTTTTATTTTTTTACTAGACAAGTTTGTTATGATTTGGACATTTTCGTTGAGTTCTTGTCATGCAATTGTTCGCCAATAGATATATATATCTCAATATCAATTGATCTATTCAAAGATTATTAAAAATGAAATTGGATTTTAGAATTTTATTGTAATATGATTGATTGAAAATTTAGATGGAAAAGAATTGGGTACAATACGTTATTGGGGATTCGAAATATAAGTGATTTCGAAATCAATTTATTCGAAATTTGTAAATTCGAAAAAAATTTTAAATTTTTCTGATTCATTTTGAAATTGTTTTTACTTATAATGAAATTAATTTACAACTTGAAAATTTAAACTTTAAAAATTTTTTATTATTAGAATATTAAATTAATTTGATAAGATTAAATTAATATAAATTATTTGTACAGAAAATTATGACAGCTTGGCAAACAGAAAATCATAAAACAAGAGATTTTAAAAAAATTAAAAGAAATCCAGTTCAAATATCAACAAAATTGCGAGTTGATGAAGCAACTGGTCATTTAAAAAATAAAAATTACAACAAAGCTTTGTCTCTGTATAATCAAGTAAGTAGTTTTTTAAATATATACAAGTTAAAAAAAAAAATTAAAGATTATCTATTTAATTGTTACATTAACTGGTTTAATAATTTATTAATTAATTTATTATTTATTATTATTATTTTACAACATGGGCAGCAGCTAAAGTCATTAGCAACTGCATCGAAATTTATTTCTAACGAAATTTGAATTTTAAAACTACAAAAATTGTTTGTTTATAAAAAAAATAAATTATAAATCGTTAATTGCATATTGTTTTGTTTTTTTTTCTGATTATTTTGTAAATAAATTAATTGAATTCATGAAAAATCAATTGGTAATGCTGAGGATCGAACCTGAGAATGTTAATCTTGATGGTGCTGATCTATCTGATTTTTTTTGTTTTGTTTTAAAAAGCAATAGAAAACAAATAATTTTACTAATATTTATACGTTTAAATTCTACAATTTTTTTTTTTAAATTTCTTAAAATAAGCTAATTAAAAATTGTCAAACTTACAAATTATTTATAAACTCTTTTTCAATGATTCAGTGTTTGAAAAAAAATTCAGAAACAACTGTCATGAATCATCATTTCCCCAACATCTATAAAACCAATATTTCAAATGATTTTTTTATTTTCAATTTATAAAATCATTTAAAAATTAAATGATTAATATTTTTTCCAATTTTTTAAATTTTATTTATTCACTGTTTGGAATAATCTGACGCACTTTTCGTAGCCCAGCTAGATGTCCTCTTTTTTTTTAAATATTTTTTAGATACTTGACATTAATTTTCCAGTAAACAAAATCACATTTATCTAATTAATTTTCATTTGTACTTTTTTAAAAATATTACTGGTTTTTTAAAAATTATTATAAATACAATTGTTTGTAACAAAATAATTTACAAAACAAAAATGGCACAGCAAATACACTCGAATAAAACAAATTAACCATCATAGAAAAAAAAAAAAAAAAAAAGTAGTTTAGCTGAGTGGGGTTGTACTTTATCTTTAAAATATTTATAACACCGTTCTCGTCGCAAAAATATAGCGCATTGTTTATTGTTGTCTAGGCAACTAGTCACCTCAAATTTCGAGGTGTCGATATCCACACGTTTCCTAGAACAGCTCTTTAAATGTTACAAAAAACAAGTGTATCATAGAATTTAAAAAAATAAAAATAAAAATAAAAATCTACTTTAATTTTAAATAATATTTATAATTTTAATTAATTAATTTAATTTTTAAATTTATAAATAATAAAAAATTTAATTAAAAATGAATTCATCAAGTGGTGATGTAATAAATAAAGTATCTGATATATTAAAACCAACATTACAAGATAATGATTTTTTACAAAGTTTTGTACGTATTGATTTAGATGAAAAAATAAGTGAAAAAAAAAAAAAAAAAAAAAACATTATTTAATGATAGTAAAGAAAATTTAAATAAAAAAAATATTAAAATTAATGAAAAAATAAAATTGATAAAAAATAATAAAATTGAAAATAATGATTTACATCAACGTAGAATTGTAAAAGGTACAATGGAATTTGAATTAATTGAACAAAAAACAAGAAAAGTTAAACAAAGAAAAAAAAATATAAATAATAGATATGAAGAAGTTTATACTGATAAAGATCGTGCTGCTGCTGTTAATATGGGTAGTCGTGATATAATTCAATCACTTAAAATAAAAAGAAGACAAGATCGTAATAAAATGATGCAAATACCAGAAGAAGCTGATCCAAGTTCTATGCTTGCACTTGGTGCACGTGAAATGCGTTCTGGTGATTTAAATATTGCTATTAATTGCATCAATAAGGTTCAACTAAATTTTTAATTTTTAACTCAACTTATTTGTATAAATTTATATATATTTTAATTTTTTTTATAAATTAATAAAATATTGTAATAAAATTATTAAACGCGAGAAATAATTACACTAAAAATTTCGAATTAAAAGGATTTTTTATTTCGATTGTTTTTTAAAGGATTTTAAAAATTGAATTTTAGTTTATCACGAAAGTCACGAGACAGTTTCTTGTCTATCAATAGAAATGTATAAAATTTATATTTTATTTGACCTTGTCATCAAGCTATATTATTTAAAATAAAAATATTTTTTTTTTTCGTTGGTAGTTAGCTTCAAGTTGACATGCAAAATGTATATAATAATTTGAATTTATTATCAAGAAAATTAGTCTTTTAGTCTGATTTAAAAATCGAAATAATTAAAATTAATTTCTACAATTTTAAGGATTATTATGTTTAAATATTAAAAGTTTATAATCAATTAAATTTTTTTAGGCATTAGAATTAAGTCCAAATGATAAAAATGCATTACTATCAAGAAGTAAATGTTATTTATTACTTGGAGAACCTCAAAAAGCTCTAGAAGATGCAGAAAGTGTGTTAACTGAAAAAGTTAAAGAACCAAATAATCCAAAAGCTATATATTACAAAGCTGAAGCTCTTTATCATCTGGGTGATTTTGAATTGAGTCTTGTTTATTATCACAGAGGAATTAAAATAAGACCTGAGTTTGATCAATTTCGATTGGGTATTCAAAAAGCCAAAGAAGCAATTCAAAATATTCTTGGAAGTTGGTAACACATTGTCATTCTAACAAATTAATTTTAATTACTTTTTTATAAATTTTATTTTACATTTTAGATAATAATAGTTCAATGAAAACTACATCATTAATAAATTTACATAAAATAAAAAATTTAGATAATTTAAAAATTGTTGAACAAAGTGATCATCAAATAAAATCAAAGCTTGAACATTCAGAAAATATTGATGATCAAACATCATCAATTATAATTGACAAAAAAAGTCAAACTTCATCGATTAAATATAAAAATAATTCAATCAATTTTTTAGGACAACTAAATGTTGATAAAAAATATTTACAAAATCTTTTAAAACGATCAGGTATGATGAATTTTGTTGATTAAAAAATCTTTGAAATTTTATTTATTGGCATTACAAAAAAATCATTTTATTTTGTTTACATTAAATTATTTTACAGATATAAAAGCTGCTCATCAAGTTTCTGCTGATCACATAACGAAATATGCCAAAGAAGGAATATTATTTTTGAATAATCGTCAAGAATTTTGGCGACAACAAAGATCAACTACATCATCAAATAATCTAATTTAAAATTAGTTAATTTTGTTGATAAATTCACATATATTTTCAAAATTACACGAGTCATCACAAATAAATCACAAATAAATTTATTGAAAAAATTATTAAACTTTAATTGTTATTTACACTCTCAGTGTTTGTTTAAATAAATAAAATATAAATTTTAATTAACCGACAGGTTTTATTAATTATTAATCCAAAAACTTTTCAATATTATTAAATATTTATTTTTATTTTAAAACTTAATTATCGGCATTTAAAAATTAAATCCAATTCTGATAAAATTATTTATATATTTAATATGATGAATTATTTTATTTTTAAATATTTTCATTTAATTTTTTTATTGTTGGTTGAAATATTTTCAAGTCCAGATTTAAAAACACAGATTATTAAAATACCAAGTTTGTCTGGAATTTAAATTTTTTGATGATTGAGTAAGAGTTGTTTGCTGTTTGTTGGAGTTTTGCCGACAACGCCTTTGAAGTTGACCTTGCTGTTTTATTATTTTCATTTTTACATTTCTTTTATCTTTGAATTATTATTTTTTTTATATTTTTTTAAATATTTCATGTTATATTATTTTTTAAAAGAGCGTAATGAAATAATAACCTGATAATTATTGATATTTTCACAAAAAAATCAGCAGTATTATCGAAATCGAAATTTTAATTTTCAGAAACTTTTTTTTATTTTGTTTTATATTTTTAATAGAAAATTAAATTGTAAGAGTGAATTATTATGCAAAATAAATATTTTATCAAATAAATTTATGCTGTTTTATTAATGTAGCATTAAAAATTTCATATTGAGATGAAAGTTCTATATCGAAACGTTTCGATTGAAATGTTTCGATTTCTTATCAAGGAGAGCATCACTCTCTCTTGCTAATAATTTTGTAAAAATTAGATAGTGTAACTAAATCATTTATTTATTAAAAAGAAAATATAATTTAATAAATTTAAATCATTCAAATAAATTATATTACATGTAATTTTTATTTCTACAAAATAATTTATCGACAAATCTTTAATAATTTTTCTAAATCAGCCTTAGATATTTAACTTTTTTTGTTGATTAAAATATGAATTTTAAATTGTTTAAATTAAAAAAATAATTGGAGTGAAATTAAGTAAAAACAAAGTAGAAATTTTTTTTGAGTATCTTATTTTATTATTTTTTTTTTAAATGTAAGGTTTTTTTTTTTGTTTTTTTTTTTTAAAAAGTAAAAATAAAAAAGTCGACAAGGCCAAGAGAATATAATTTTTTTTTCGAATATTTTAGATTGATTGTTTTTATTTTATTTTATTTTTTTTTTTAACAGCTTTGGCACTCCAGCAATAAAAAAAAAAATTCTCTCGACCTCGAGGGAAAAAATTACATAGTCAGATAAAATTATTCCTGACTTGAGGTGGGCCTTGAAGGCGTTGGTGTTGGCCTTGGTTTACTTGGTCCTTTTGAAACATTTCTTGATTCTCCTGAGTTTTGAATGCCAGTTAAAAGTTCACTTTTTTTTATTGTTTTTAAATCCAAATCACCATAATAGTCTTCACTGTAAATTAAAATGAAAAAAAAATTCCAAAATTAATTATCAAAATTTAATTTTAGTTTGAAAAAATATATAAATTAATAAATTAAAATATAAAACTTACCATCCTTGTACTTCAAGTGGATCTTCACATGCACCACTACCATCAGAATCACCAATTTTAAATACAGTACCAATTGGACAACCATATTCTCTAGCAGTACCTTCAAGACAAATATAATATTTTCTACAATCATCTGGATGTGCATGTCTTGAAAAACTTCCTACTGATCCAACAACTTCACCAGCAGCAGGACAACTAAATCCACCAGCAACTTCTGTATAAATTAATTAATAAAAATAATTAATAATAAATTTTTAAAAAATTAAAATATATATATAATTAATTTTTACCTTCACTTTTACATTCTGGTACTTGATCAGCCCACATACATACACGAGCTTCACGATCATATGCAAGTCCAGGACTACATTGATAACGTGATGCTTCACCATTCCAACAATTCCAAAATGTATCACATTTTTTAGTATCAGCAAATATACCATAAAGACGTTCACAATGTGGTGTTGATATTGGTGGTTCTAATTGTGTTCTTTCACCACAATCAACATTATGAAGATAATCACAATTTTCAGTCAAAAATTTTGCATCTGTTGCTTCAAATGCAAGACCATTACCACATGTTTTTAATTCAGCAATATTATTATCGCATTTCCAATATTTATCACATGATAAATGATGTGGATAAAAACCAAAATCATCTGGACATTTAAAACTATCCTGTGCTCTTGTTCCTGTAATTAAAAAAATTTTATTATTATTATTATTTTATACAAATATAAATTAACATATATTTTATAAAATTAATATTTTTAAATTTTTATTTTTAAATATAAATATTATGTAATACAAAAATAAGAAAACTTTCGCCAGTCACTTTCACTTTAGCTTAAGAACACCAGACTCAAGTTATTTAAAATAATCAGCATCTTATTTTTTTTTTAAATTCAATATATTATACAAAATAATATTAAAAAAATATATAAATTTTAATTAAAATAGACACAATTATTAATAATTGATAGAAAAAAAAAAAAAAAATTATCACAAATTTAAAAAAAAACATTTGATAAAATTATTTTGATATATTTTTTAAAAATTTTTCTACACAATTTTAATTATAATTTAACACACATTGTGGCACTTTAATATATAAATTACACTTTTAAATTAATTAATCTAAATTATAATCTAAATTTTAATGTTAATTAATTAATATTATAAAATAATGATAAACAATTACATACCGGCAGCAAAAATTGCAAATAAAACTATAAATATATTCATATTTATTTTTGATTTAAAAAAAATTATATAAAATAGAAAAAAAATTTTTTAAATTAAATAAAAATTAATAATATATACAATCACTATTAATATGTTAAAAAAAAAAATGAAATTTTTTAAAAAATATTTTTTATAGTCACTGTATCCTCAGTGAAAGAAAAGTTAGCGCTTGGTCGATTTTGTTGAGCTTTATATAAGCCATTGATCACGTGATAATCCACTTCCACTTTGCAAACACACTTTTATGGGAAGCCTACAAGAAAAAGGTTTACCTATTTTCATTGGTTTTAATAATTCGAATATCATTTATACCTTCACAATATATTATTTCATTATAGCAAATTTAAATTATAAAATTTCATCGAAATACTTTTCTTATTATCTTTTAAATTTTTTTTTAGTTTAAAAAAATATATTTATAACTTTTTTTTTTATTATTTTTAATTAATATTTTTTTTTAGACTGGTTTTATAAACAAGTTTTAAATTAAAATAATCCTTAACATGTCTTAGCTCATCTTCAACAAGAAAAAAAAATTCGAAATAAATTTGGCTGAAAAATTCGAAATAAATTTGGCAAAAAAATCGAAATAAATTTGGCAAAAAAATCGAAATAAATTTTGAAATTAAATCGAAATATATAATAATTTTTTATTAAATAAATTATTACAAAATAAAATATATTTTTTTTAAATAATAATATTTTAAATATTTAAAAAAAAATTTTATAAACAAACATGGAAGTTTAATGGCTTTCAACGACAACTTAACTTTCACGTATTAAAACATTCATTTGATCCAGTTTCTTAAATAATCATTGAATCTTAATATTTATTATTTAAAAATACAATAAATATATTTAATAAATATAATAATAATAAATTTATAATTATAATAATTAATATATGAATGAAAAAAATTAATGACAATTCAAATAATTATTGTCATGCACGTTTTGAATTTTGATTGATGATGAGAATGCAAATGTTATTTTACACTTTGTCCAAATTTAAAAATAATAATACCGTAAGCTTTAAACTCATTTGAACTCATTGATAAACTCGTAATAATTTATAATAATTAAATAAAATGTATTACCGCATTATTATACCACAAAAAACTATAAAATTATATATATTTTTTTAAATTTAAAAAATCATTATTTAATTAATAATTAACAATAAATAATTCAAATAAAAATAAAAAATTATATTCAAAGTTTTATTATTATTAAAAAATAATTTATTTATAATAAAAAAATAAAATTAATAATTTAAAATTTATTTATTATTAAATTAACATTTAAAAATAAATTTATTTATTTAATAGGTCAAAAGTTTAAATTAATAAATAATATTAATTAATAAAATTTTTTAAATTAAAATATTATTTTTGTATTTTGTTTTTTATATTTTTTTTTTTTTATAAATAAAAGTTATAATTTTTATTTATTTTTTTTTTTACTAAACTATAGAGCCGGTTTAATTTATTTTTTTACTGGTGAATCGTTTTCAAGTGAAAGTAAAGGCAACTTCTGTTACAACTATATATAAGTATTAAAAAAATATAAATATATTATATTATATATCTTGAGAATCAAATAAAGAAGATTCGTGTTTTTATATAGTTTAAATTATTACAAATTATCTGAGGTTTTTTTTTAAAATAGTCATAGTTATTACGATGCGCAATGCTTTGTCGTCGCCGTGACAATATGATAATAAAGTTGAAGTATATAACAGTACGGGGTTGATGACACTAAAATTCTTTTTTTTTTTTTTATTATTATTTTATTTAATTTTTTTTTTCAACGAGTCGAAACCCGTTGAAGACGATTGTTGATATGCATATTAATGAGATTTTATCGTTTGTTAAAAGACGTTAATCATTTACATATTAAATTTTTTATTTAATTTTATATTTTTAAAAAATTATTATTTGTTTTTTAAATAATACAAATTTTTTCAATATAAATTGATTTAAATTGAGAAAAATTAATTAAATTTATTTGAGTAATTTTATTTGAATTATTTATTAAAATTTTAAATAATAATTTTGAATATGTAATTTGACAAAATAAATAATTAAAATTTAATAAAATTAAAATGTCATTATATAAATTATAAAAATTATTATTAATATTTTTTTTATTATAATTTAATAATATAAATTTAAAATTAATTATTAATTTAATAAAAAATTTAAATAAATTTTATATTATTTTAGTACTTTCTTTTGTGAAGAAATATTAAATTAAATATAAATATAATATTGCATTTTTAAAATGTTAATTTAAAATTTTTTTTTAATAAAATAAATAGATTTTTTCATTTTTAAATTTAAATAAATATTTTTTTCAAAAAAGTATAAATTTAAATGATTATATATTAATTTGATACATAATTTTACAACTAAATTAATATATAGAAATTAAATTTTAAATATATTTATTTAAAAATTAGATAAATGCTGCAATAAATCACTTTCATTGAATATTACAAAATTGACAATAAAAGTAATCAAAATACATATAAACAATTTCACTTGTATTTTAAATATATTATCCTTGCCAAAAATTAATTCATGCTTTGATAATAAATTTATAACTCAATGATTTATTCTGTGAAAGTGTATATTTAAATTAAATCATTTTAAATATTTTTTTAAATCTTAAAATTTATAAAAATTTAATGAATATATTTTCAATTATTAAATATAATTTCCACATTTTTTTTTAACTATTTTTTTCATCAGTTTATTTGAACTTTAAAATAAAATATATTCTATATTTTTATATACAAATAAAAATCCATAATTATTTATTAAAAAACAAAAAGAAAAAATTTCAAATTATTAAAATATAATCAACTTTAAAAAATACAATCAATTCTTTGTCTATTTTTAATTTTATTTTAAAAAAATTTAGAATGATTTTTAATTATTATAACACTAACAATATGTTATTAAAAAATAGTAAAATAAACTTTCTTCAAAGGTCAATATATTCTATATAACAAGATAAGATTTTTATCAAAATAATATTTTGACTTTTTAAAGTGAAATAATTTGAATTAAATTTCATAACAAACTTTCTTAAACTCTTGAAATATCATCGTTTTGAAATTCATTTAAATATATATATTGTAATTATTTTTTTTTTATTTAATATATAGGTCATTATAAATTATAAAAATTAATTATATTTTCAGGGTTAATTAAAATAAAAATAGATAAAATTTAATTATTTTTCATCTAAAAAAAAAAAAAAATAAATAAAAATAAAGATGAAAATTATATTTTATAAATTTTATAATTCACTTTCGCTGTCATGTAATATCATCTCTACATCCTAGAGATTAAATCCGATTATTATTTAACTATAAATAATTCAATAAAAAATATATATCAACAATTTTTTTTTTTTATAATTATTTGACCTACTTAATACTTGTTTTAAAATATAATTTTACATAACTTTGATTCCTCGTTCATCATCGTTTTTTTTTTTTTTTTTTTAAATATATTTATCATTTCTATGTTTGAAATTCAATCGTTATAAATTTTTTATCCATCAAGGGTGTTTTAAAAAAAAATATATACATGTCATGGCCAACTGGATAACTATACTCCAATTATTATTATGATTTTATAAATAATAATAATTTTATATCAAAAAAATAATAATTAATTAAACAATATTAACTGCACCCAAATTCTTGGATAAACTAAATAAATATAATCAATTAAAGAAAGCAGATAAAATATTTTTTGTAAATATATATTTATATGTTTGTTGGCTGCTAACTTATAGAGTATATGACTGGTGAAAGTCATCCAAAATGTCATTGGTATTTAACCTTAACGTATGACTGTATATCGCATAAAAAAAAAAAAAAATAAAATAATCTGTTGCACAATTTAAATCAAACGACAATATTATAAATAATATTATAAATAAGGAGTATATTTTTATGTTTAAAATTTAAACAATGTATATCAATAAATTTATCAACGAAATTTATGTCAAAAAAAAAAAATTAGCAAGGTTACTCTAATTTCTGCATCGAAATTATCTTTAAATATTATGTATTATTTTGTATATTTATTTGTCATTAATTTATCCTTTTGTCTTTTTTTTTTTATTTTTTATTTTAATTGTTAATAATAGTATTTAATAAACATGTCAATATGTGGGGGTTTATTTTTAATTTATAAAAAAATTTATTTTGTATTTTGTAATATTATATTAAATTTTTTAAATAAATTCTTTAGATATTTTTTAATTTTTATATAAAATAAACAATAGATTTTTATTTTTTTAAAATATCTAAATTGGTATTTGATAGTTTGTATTGTGATTTTATATTTTTGCATATATTGTGTGCCAGAAATGCAGTCAACCATCCCACATAGTTAACAACATTTTTATTTATATTTAAACATGTTTTTTAACATACAGGATATTGATATATAATACACAATGAAATGATATTTATGATTCATACTTAAACTATATATTAATTAAAAATACAAAAATTTATTTAAAATTTTTATATTATTTATGAAATTAGTTAATATATCATTCAAGTGTAAAATTTTAATTTAAGATGAGACTAATTTAGAAGGGTTAATAACAAAATTAATTGGCTTTGATTTTAGAATCAAAAAAAGGTAATAATTTTAAATATATTTGATTGAGCTAGGTAAATGTTTAGGTAACAAACTTGATAGCTTATAAAACCTGATAAACAACTAATCATAAAAAAATAAAAAATAAACTATTTATATTTAAAAAAAATATTAATAATACAAAAGAAAAATTTATATAAATTTATGGTTTGTAATTTACTGGAACCACATTTTAATTTATTTTTGCAAAAAAAAAAAAATTATTAAAATTATTTTATTTATATAAATATTGTTTTATTTTTGAAATACAAAAAAGATGATAATTTTATTTTCAATTTGATCATTTAAATTTGTATTGTCTAGTTTTTTTTTTATGTCATTAAAATTTGTCGATTGAAATTTGAATTTATGAAAAAATAAACTTCGAAAGTATTGAAAGTTTTAAATTATTTAAAAAAAAAATTAATTCATCTTTTTTTTTTAAATTATTTAAAGTTATTATTTCTCAACTTTATATGTCAACAGTTATCATAATATATATTTATTTTATTTTTTGTTAAATACATCATGAAGTATCTAATAATTACGTAACTGGATTAGTATAAATTCCGTATTTGTCTATGAATAGTATAACAAATTATGTCATAAAAAAAAGGAAAAAAAAAAAAATCGTTTAACTACTTTTACTTGGAATATTTTACTTCATAATATCATCTTTAAAAAAAACTGTTGATCGTCTAGAACATTCGTTAAACAGTAGCAGTACTTGAATGAATACCTGTGTAATTATTTAAACATAAATCATAAATGATTCATCAATAATAAGCAACATTACTTTGAGATCCTCTTGCTGGAATTTTTTATAAATTTTCAAACTGTTTTATTAATTTAATAGTAAAAAAATCTCTGTAATATTTAAATTATTTTTATGATTTTTATTTGTTGGAACAATTCAAGTGATTGATTGTTATTCAAACTTAAAAATAATTTTTTTATAATGCAAATAATATTTTATGAAGAATTCTTACTGAGTCACACCCATGAAAATAAATGATTTATAGTTTAACAAATATTATTTTGCAGTCGTGCATTATAAATTTAAA
This sequence comes from Lysiphlebus fabarum, assembly GCA_011426435.1. Classification (NCBI taxonomy): domain Eukaryota; kingdom Metazoa; phylum Arthropoda; class Insecta; order Hymenoptera; family Braconidae; genus Lysiphlebus; species Lysiphlebus fabarum. The sequence continues at coordinate 114,674 of WSYQ01001136.1, forward strand.
AAAAAATCAAAAAAAAAAAGGAGAAGCTAGATGATATTCTAAACAATTTTTATATATTCATTTGCTGTTTCATTTTTTGCAAGCTTAGTATCTCATGAAATATTATAATTTTCACTTCATAGTTTTTGCGTATTTAATCAACAATATTCTTGCTGCTGCATATCATAAATATTTTTTTTTTTTTTTCAATTCTGTAGAGGTCGTTTAGTAACTAAGCTGAGTTTTAATAATATTTTTATTTTCCCTTCTTTTTTATTGTAAATGTCCAACGCCCAACTTTCGCTTGATTCTCCATGACTCTCTCGTAATATATACATAAACGAATCAAGCATTTCACTCTTTTTCTTTAACATATAAAAAATTGACCGTGATATTTGAAATCAACATACAAAACTTGTATCATATCATATAATTATGTTTATTCAATGTGATTATATATTGAGATATATATTTTATACTCTCATCTAATTGCAACTGATATTTGAAACTGTAAATTGTTTAAACACTTGTTGTACATAAATTTTCACAATAAAATATAAAAATTGTTTTAAAAAATTATTTTTATTAAACAATAAAACATGAAATTTATTTATAATTTTATACAATATTTTAAATATTTTAAATATTTAATAAATTTATCAACAATTTTTATCTTTTTAATAATTTCACTTTAAAATTGTTTTTTATTACTTGAAAAATATTGAAAGCTGTCATCAAATTGTCATGTTGAAATACTAATTAAATTTTTATACAAAATATAAGTGATAATATTAATATTTTTTATAAATTTAATTAAAAATCGTTATGATAATTTTATTTCAAAATACAAAATTTATCCAAAAAGAAAATTATAAAAATAAATTAATTAAATGAATAAAAAATTTAATAGTTAATTAATAATTAAAATATAATAAATAAACAATTGAATTATTAATTTTATAAATTTATATTTCTTATTTTTGTTATTTTTTTTTTTTGAGGGTTAATGATTGGTCGTTGAAAATAGTATTTTGAAAAAGCAATACTATGAGACAAAACTATTTAATATCAAAAATATTTTAATAACTTATCAGTAAACAAAATAAAATTCAATGATAAATATAAAATATAACAAAGTGAAAACGATAAAATAAATTATCTATAATAATCAAATTGCTCGTTTTTTTTTTAACTTTATTTTTAAATTCTCCACAAAAATAAAATCCAATATGGCCTACAAATACACATGAATTTTTTCATGATAAATATGAAAGGACACGATATATATTGAGTAGAAAATGGGCGAGGTTTTCATGTTATTACTTTACGAAAGCGGAAAAGTGATATCATTTAATGTATTTGTGTTTCGTTCAGCTTGGAAGAATCAAAACAAGCTAAACTAGACTCATACGTATTGCTTTTTCAAATACTATTTTCAACTATCAATCATTATTCACCAAAAAAAAAAAGATAATAAGGAAATTAAATTTATTAAATTAATAAACAAAATAAGCTTGTAAAAAATTTATTTATCATATTAATTTTAATCTCATGTTGATTATAATATTAATTCAAAAAATACAAAAAAAATTAAAATTAAATTTCTTATAAAAATGATAATAATATTTGAACTTTGAGTCATTATTAATTTACAATTACAAATCAATTGATTTTAAATATTATTTATAATAAATTTAGATATATTTTTTAACAGTGCATTATTATTTATTATTTATTAACAATGACAATAATTATGTATAATTTTATTTAAACAGTCTGGATGGTCAAGTGGTCAATCCACTTTACTGACTGAGTCAATTTTACAGACAATTCAATGCTGAGATCTTGTGGATTGTTTTAAAAACAAATTTAAATTTTATAAATAATTATCAGCATTAAATTAAAAATTTCCATTTTATCAACATTTTTTTTTAAGGCTGTTTATTTAAAAGTTACATAAATTTGTCTCTATTAATTTTACAATTATTTTTTTTTAATTAAAAATTTTATAATAAATAAACTAATTTATTTTAATGTTTGTTTATATAATAATTGACTCAAAATTTTGTTATTTTTTTTTTTTGTTTATAAAATTATAATTTAAAAATAAAATTTAATGAATTCAAGTTTTTGTTGCGTTCAGGGATCAGCAAACTCTACAGTCTCTATAATTTTTAAATTAATTTAATTGAAAATAAAAATTTTTAAATCTATCAATATTAAATGATAAATTTTCATTTAAAAATTCAAGTAAGAGACTGTGTTTAGCTTATTTAAATGCAACAAAAATTTAAATAAATTTGATAAATTAAATTATGAAAAAAAAAAAAACAACTTGAATTTGTTTTTTTTTTTCTTTTAAATTATCAATATGATAAAACAAGCAAAATTAAGAGAGTCAAAGATATGTTCAATTAAAAAAGTACTCATTAAATATATACGTATTAAATAAAAAGTAATTTTAAATTAATAATTAAATACTATTAAAGAAAAAAAAAAAAATCGTTTGTAGCTATGATAAAAATTAATGATGGCAGAGGCACTGAAAGCAGTCCATTAATCTAAAATTAAAAGCTGTAAAAAGAAAAGAAAATAAATCAAATTAATAATGTATCAAAAATTGATTAAAAAAAAAAATAAATGATCAAGTAAAATATAATCTTACCACTTAGCAACATTAAAATGTCGGCAAGAGTCTGATTGTTTATCATAAGTTAAACCTGTATCACATTGAACCAATTGTGGTTTGTTATTTTTACAAACAATTATACTGGTACAAGCATCATCAAGACGATGTATCATTCCATTTTGACATGGTACTTTTGTTAATTCAACTGGTATAGCATGCATTGTTTCCCATGCATTATTTGTATTAATTTCATCAAATGTATCATCTTCTTTTGTTGGAATTTCACGTTTAAGTGCTTCCATTTTGGGTTGATTATCATCAATAATTAATTGTGAATTTGATGAACGTTGATACCATGAGTCTGGATTTGTTCTGAAACCCCAACTATTTTGAGGATATGCACCTGGTGGAAAAGTAACTGGAGGTGGTTGAGTTGGTTGTTGTGAACCTCCTTGATTTGAACCAGTTGGTGGTTGACTTGGTTGTTGTGATCCTCCTGAACCTGGTGATGTACCACTTGGAGGTATTTGAGGTGGTTGTTGAGGATTTGATCCACCAGAATTATTATTTTCTGGTTCTGGTTCTGGAATTGGTAATGGTTTTGGAGTTGCAGCTCCTTGACAATCTACATTGTAGGCATAATCACAAACACCAACAGCCTGGAAAATAATATTTTAATTTTTTTATCTTTAAATATTGCATACAGCATTTTAATCAGTTTATTTATTTATTTTTTTTTTTTCATTTTTTTCTTCTAGTTTTACAGCATCGTTAAACAAATAACTAAAATTTTCTTTGAGTAGTTAATTATATTGAATACATAAAAATTTTATACTTCAAGTTTTTATATATTTTTTGAAAATTTCATTTATGTTTTTTTAAATAGATGTTTGTCTATTTATTTTAAATTGTTAACTTGTTTTTATTTAAATAAAATAAATATTTTATGTTGTTTTTGTTGAATTTATTAAATAAATTTGTTATTTTTTTTTTTTTTACAGTAATATTTTAATATCTCCTAATATATAATTGGAATTCAGCAAGTACTGCCATTCTTAAAAAAAGTAACCTCGGGATATATTCAACGGTTTTTTTCTTTTTTTTGTTTCACGTGATTTACGATTTATCCAAGACCACTATTTGATTCGGAACATGTTTCAATAACGCAATGAGATAATGACCTCGAAAAGGCTTTGTATTTTTTTTGAATTTAAATTAACTGTATGTAAATAAATTTTACAAATTTTATTATTCGTAAATATAAATAAATAAATTTTTCCAATATAAAAAAAAAAACCAAAGAAAAATATAATCATAGATTATAAAATATCTATAAGAAAAATTATTTCATTTTTGTTTTTTTTTTAAAAAAACAGCTAAAAAACGTTTTCAAACTTGTTATTAAGTAATTCGCACTCTTACCTACCTTGATTTTAAATATCACTTTCACGTGATTGTCAAGGTCAGTGGAGAATCAACACAAGTTTTTTGTTATCTCAAAAATTTAATTCGGGTGAATGCCCCGTTTTTTTTTTATTTTATTTTATTTCATTTTTGATAATAAAATTAATATACTTACGTCATTGTAGACTAGTCCTTCGGGGCAATTGAACTTGATTGGACTACCTGAAAGACAGACATAAAATTCTGAGCAGTTTGTCTGGCTTCTATAACGTCCATTTGGATCTGGACATTTTTGTGATCCTGGCGCCATAGGAGGTTCTGAAACACAGTTGGTATATTAATATAGGTATAATCTATTCAATCTGCTTATATTTGCATTTGATTCATTCATTCATTCATTAACTTAATTCAACGTGTCAAGAAATTTAAATGCAATATTAAGCAATACTAATCGCTGATATTAATCTTTAAATAGTCACATAAAAAAAAGATATATATTTTTCATTAATTATGTTTATTGCTTATGAACATCATGTGAATACGAAAATATCAATCATATATATTTCAAAGATAATATCAACACATTTATTTTAAATATGATTAAATGTATATATGAATTATTAAGTTGATGTGATATATTCTGTACATGATTAAATGTAATTATGATTAACTTACTTGGTGTTGGAGCTGGACGACTACCACAATTAACATTTTGTTCGTAATCACAAACACCAGTTTGATCATTGAATAAAAGATTATTTGGGCATTGTTGTTCAATTACAGTTTCATCCCAACAGTTGAGATAATTGGAACAGCTATTGGGACTTGGGAACTGACCACGATCAGCGAGACATCCTGGAGCTGGAATCATTGGACCTTGACCAGATGATCCAGGTTTACCAGGACGTCCTGGTTGAGTTCCAGGTCTACCTGGTCGTCCTGGTTTACTACCAGGTTTTCCTGGTCTTCCAGGTTGTCCATTTGGATTACCTGGTTGTCCTGGTTGCCCGTTTGGATTACCAGGTTGTCCAGGTTGTCCATTTGGATTGCCTGGTTGTCCGGGTTGACCATTTGGATTTCCTGGTCTTCCAGGCTGTCCATTTGGATTACCTGGTCTTCCAGGTTGACCATTTGGATTACCAGGCTGTCCTGGTTGGCCTGGGAAACCTCCTTGACCTGGTTGGCCTGGGAATCCAGATTGTCCTGGAAATCCTGATTGGCCTGGTTGTCCAGGGAATCCAGGTTGACCACTTGGATTACCTGGTTGTCCTGGAAATCCTGATTGACCTGGTTGATTTGGTGATCCTGGCTGTCCTGGTTGACTTGGGAAACCTGGTTGTCCTGATTGTCCAGGAAATCCTGATTGACCTGGTTGACTTGGTGATCCTGGCTGTCCTGGCTGACTTGGGAAACCTGGTTGTCCAGGGAATCCTGATTGACCTGGTTGACTTGGTGATCCTGGCTGTCCTGGCTGACTTGGGAAACCTGGTTGGCCTGGGAATCCTGATTGACCTGGTTGATTTGGTGATCCTGGCTGTCCTGGTTGACTTGGGAAACCTGGTTGTCCAGGGAATCCTGATTGACCTGGTTGACTTGGTGATCCTGGCTGTCCTGGTTGACTTGGTTGTCCAGGAAATCCTGGTTGACCTTGTTGATTTGGAAAACCTGGTTGTCCGGGTTGACTTGGAAATCCTGGTTGACTGGGTTGTCCCGGTTGGCCTGGGAATCCAGGTTGTCCAGGGAATCCTGATTGACCTGGTTGATTTGGTGATCCTGGCTGACTTGGAAATCCTGGTTGACTTGGTTGTCCTGGTTGGCCTGGAAGTCCAGGTTGTCCAGGGAACCCTGATTGACCTGGTTGATTTGGTGATCCTGGCTGACCTGGTTGACTTGGTTGTCCTGGTTGGCCTGGAAATCCAGGTTGTCCAGGAAATCCTGATTGACCTGGTTGACTTGGAAAACCAGGTTGTCCTGGAAATCCTGGTTGACTTGGCTGGCCAGGCTGACCTGGGAATCCTGGTTGTCCTGGTTGACCAGGGAATCCAGGTTGGCTAGGCTGACCTGGGAATCCTGATTGTCCAGGTTGACCAGGTTGTCCTGGGAATCCAGGTTGTCCATTTGGATTACCAGGCTGACCTGGTTGTCCATTTGGATTGCCTGGTTGTCCAGGTTGTCCATTTGGATTTCCAGGTTGACCTGGTTGGCCATTAGGATTACCAGGTTGTCCTGGTTGATTAGGATTTGATGGGAATGGATTTGGTTCTTCTGGTTCTGCTTCACCACTAGGAAATCCAGGATAAAATTGTCTTCCTAAATTTGAGGTAAATAATCCTTTATTCATATCGGCTATTTCCTCTGGTGTAATAATCACTGTCGATGCACTATTATTACTAGTACCAGTTAGTTGATTTTCAATGTCAGTATCAACTTTTTTAACATTAATATTCTCCCAATTTTCTTCAGTAGTTGAACCTAAATATCACAGTATTTTTTTTTTTTAAATTTTGTCACTTATTTATATTTTATTTATTAAAAATTATTCTAAAATATTATTCACTACTATTTTAATTGATAATAAATTATCAAATATCACTATTTAGTTATTTAAAAAAAATTTTTTTTACCTTCAAATTGAGCAGGTAGAGGTAATTGACGACCACCATATCGTATTCTTCCTCTATTTCTTCCTCTATTTGTAGCTTCCAAACTAACTGCTAACGCAACTAATATTATAAAAATTTTCATTTTTTTTTATAATAAAAGTTACACAAATATATAAACAAATTTCAATAAAAAAATATATAATTAAATCGTGTCAAAAAAAAAAAAAAAAATATATTGTATCCACTGCAAATTCAAGCTCGACCTTGGTTCGTCTCTTGAAGCTGGATGGACTGGACCAGGCATGTCCGAGGGCTTACATAGGGCAATCCCCACCACAATAAAATGAAGAAGAATTCACAAGATCCCAATTACACTGGCCTGCAGGACCTTGCTCCTCTTGCTTGCGCAGGAAGTGCACTCTAACGTCCACACAACAACAGAATACCTCTCTTTTTCTCTTAACAAATTTGTATTCCCCTCTTTTTTATTTTTATGGCCTCATCAACCATCACTACCACCACCATTATCATCATCATCATCATCATCATCATCATCATCGTCAACATCAACCACCACTTGACCGAAACAAAAATATTTTTGTTAAGCATTTTGGCAAAGAGACCAAGTGTGTGGTACAAAATTTCCTTGAATAAACTGTTCTTTGATAAAAAAAAAAAAACACAATAACAATAAATAGTGAATCATCCATATTAAAATTGAATTTAAACATTTATTTTTATTAAAATTATTAATATCGTTGATATTTTTCTTGATAAAAAAAAAAAAAAATATATAAATAATCATATAAAACTATAAAATCTTTACTATCATTTAACCATCATATTGATATTTTTATTAACGTAATTAAATTTTAAATCATAAAAATTACAAGATTGATATAATTGTTGTAAATGAAATGACATTTTAAGTGGTAAATTCCATGGAAAAACAAGTGCAAGACCATCAACATAATTAAAAAAAAAAAAAAAAAACAAGAAAATTGATGAAAGAAGAAATTAATATAAATTCGTATTAACTATAATCCTGTTTAAACAAGAAATAATATATATATATAAACTCATGTGACGACTTGTTATGAATTAAATCAGTCTTTTAAATTTTTTTTCGCAAATTAATGTGTATGTGTACATGTATAATCCTGTTACCACCCAACCACGTCATCAAGAATGCCGTGAGTTTGGTAACAGGAATCAAATAACAAGACAGTGCAATGGTCCCAAGACTTGATGCTTCACCCTCATCCTCACTTAATATATTTCAAATAAGAATAAATAAAAATTATGATAAATAAATAACCATAAAAAACTGTTTTAATCAAAATAACGTCAAATTAAATTTTAAATTTATTTTTTATATTTTTATAATAACAACTTTTGTATATTTTTTTTTTTAAATAAATAAAAAATATTATTTTATGTTGATATAAAACTAACACAATTTAACTCATTTATTTTTCATCAGGAACATTTTTTTTACTAAAATAATATTATTTGATAAAAAAAAAAAAATTATGATGATATTTTTTGTATCAATTTTTCTAATCTCAATTTATTTTGGAATCAAAAAGAAAAATAATTATGAAAATGTATTTATGCAATTTATTTTATCAATGAAATTGTAGAAAAATATTATTGATATTTCATAAATGTAAATTTAAATAAACACATTTAACATGATGATTGTAAAATTTTATATAAATTTATATTTGAATTGAAAATATCAGTTTACTTGCAACCTTGCAAGGTCAATTTATTCAGCTAATAAAAATTTATATTATTTATTTTATGTATACATAAGATTAATAGAAAATTTAAAAATTTAAAAAATTTATTTTATTGATTTAAAGAAATAACGACAAGTGCTTTTTTGTATATAATAATTTTAATAGTATTTTTATTTAATTTTAAATATTATTTTTAATTATTGAGTGTTTATGAATTGATGCATCAATTTTTTATCTATTTTTATTTAGTTTCTGTAAATATGTTAATTTAAAATAATAAATAGATATAAAAATGAAAAAAATTAAAATTATTTCGATTAGTTTTTTTTAAAAATCAATTAATAATAAACATAAATAAAATTACAAAAAATAATTTTATTTTTTCTTTAAAATAACAAAATATATTGTCAATTTTATAAAAAAATTATTTCTATATTAAATTTACTACAAGCTATAATTTTATAAATTTTTTTACACCACGTAATTATAAATTCTTATCACGTAAAATTTACAAATAATGTCATAAATCATTTTAGGATTGTCGTAAATACATGTTGTATATTCTATAACACATGTTTTTGTTATCTATGTATTTTTTTTTTTTTTATTATTATTTTTTTTTATCCTGCAAACTTGCAAACCTGTCTGTTGTAATGACATTTTTACAGATATAACTGTTATTAAATTAACGGGAGTAAAATTTTGATGAAATATGATAAAAAATATTGTTAAAAAAATTATAACGTTTTTGTTATTTCATTAAAAAAAATTATATTAAATATAATTATTTAAATTGACCTTGGTACATGAACTTTAAAATTATTATTTTTTTTTTGGAAGAATGTTAAAGACAATTCCGGTTTTGACAACAGACCAAGTGGTACCAAGATATACCAAGATGATATCATTTAATGAATACCAAATGCATTGAATTTTCATTGGAAGATTCAAATATATATTCTTTCTTTTTGTTTTATAAAAAAATAAATATGTAGGTGTGCAAGTCAACTTCCAATGCATTATCTACCAATATATATCTATATGCGTGTATGTAAATTTAATTATTTATTCATGTTTGTATGGTACTTCAAGTTCTCTTCAGGGTATTTAGTTTTTTTATTTTATTTTTATTTTTTAAATGCAGTTTATTATCTTGCTCGCCATTTTAGCAATGAGGAAGGAAGACCCCAAAAATAAAACTATAAAATGCAAATACATATCACAATTCTTTTTTATTTATATTTTTTTTTTTTTTTTTTTTTTTTTTTACGCTAAAAAAAAAACCCGTTTCAATCGTTATTTGATTCCGTTATTATGTTATTGTCTGACCTACTCAGAAAAATGTTATAATTTAACTTAAAAATATAATCTTTGATACTAAAATTATTATTATATTTTTTATTTAATCTTATCGAAAGAAAAAAAATTGATTAATAAAATTTTTTTACTTAAAATTTGTTTGATATTTTTTTTTATTTATTTGAAGAATATTTTTATCACAGGATTTTTAAGTTTGATAAATTATTTGAATTTAAAATTTAAATAATAAATTTGATTAATTTAAAAAATTATTTTTATTATTTAAAAATTTAATTTAAATTCTTATAAATTGTTAATCTAATTTATATTTTTAATTTATTATTTTTACTAAAAATACATAATTGACTCAATAAAATCAAATCAAATCAAACACAAAATCATAAATATAAATACAAAAAAAAATCATAAAAACTCAATACTCGCAGTGCTAATAAATATATACAAATCAAATATTTTTTTTTGAATCTTCATCAATCATTTTGTATACCCAAATAAAATCTTCCTGAAGTTGTTTTTTAAAAAAAATCACAATAAAACTATATCGATCATCGGTTGAAGGACCATAAATTCACTGGATCATGGTTTTAATCATAAAAATTCATTGGGCACGGTTGCTTGACGAATTATATCAAAAGAAAAATAAAAAAAATTTATAATAAAACAACAAAAAAAAACCTTGATTTGACATCAAAGAAACCAACGTTCAGAATAATAGCATAATTTTTTTTCTTTAAATTTTCAAATTATAAAATTTAAAAAAAACAAGGGGATGTAAAGAAAAACAAATTGCACGATTCTCACCTAGAAGGTCACACAATTAAATTAATATTAAAATAAAAAAAAATATATTTTTTATAAAAAATAACTTCAACATTTTATACAGACAATTTTGTATTTTCTTACAAGCGTGACTCGAATTTTCTCTCATCTTGTATATATATATGTAACGCCTTGACTCTTCTTCACCAAAAAAAAAATAAAAAAAAATGTTTAAAAAATTATTCAGTAAGTTTGCAACAAACATTTAGCATTATAATATAACCTTTAAAGCGGCTTTATCAAAACTAAATTATCATAAATTATTTTAAATACAATAAATTCATGACTCGTATGAAAAAAAAAAAAAAAAAAATTCTTATTAATTCATAGTAATTTACATAATTTATTTGTCTTAATGAAATTCTATAAAATTCCAAGAAATTTAAACAAGATTATTAAAATAAAATAAGAACAATTTTAACACGTTAAATTATATTTATATTTATTTTTTTATCAAAATATATATACCAAATTTATTTTTGCACAAAAAATTTAAAAAAAAATGAAATAAAATTTTAGACTTTGCGTGCAATACTCGAATACATGGACACCAGGGGATCTGAATATTTATTTGATCCTTCTACGAAACCAACTCTGATATTTGTTATCTTTTTTGTATATTTAGGTTTTTATCTTATTTTTAAATCACAGGTGGTTTTTTTTGTATGATCATGATTAATCTGGATGATTGAAAATGACAGTCAAAATTTTTTTAAATAATAATATTCAAAACAAATTGCAGTAAATGGATTTAATTTATGTCATTTATAATTTGTGATAAATAATAACTAAAGCTACTTTTCAATTGGTAAAATAGATATGTTTATAAGATTTATAAAAATATGTATATATATATATTAAATTGCGAGTTATTCAAGTTTTAATCAATTTAAATTTAAACTTGTGAAACGAGTTTTGTACTTAACTGAGTTATTAATCGAACGATATATTATGAGAATCATTAAATTACATTTGATAATATATTTTTTTCTATTTAAAAATTATTAAGTTGTAATAATATTTTAAAATTAGTTTAGTAAAAAATTTAAGATAATTATTATTTTTTTTTATATGTCAAAAAAATGAAATTGTTTTGAGTCAAATTTAAGTCAATTTGAGTAGTTTTAACAAATAATTTTGTATAAATATTTTTAAATAAATTTTATAAATTATTTATATAAAAAAAACTGTCTTAAAATTATTATGTAATTTTAATGTAATTGTTAAGTAAAATGGTCATGAAATAATTCTGAAATTTTAAAGAAATCATTCAAAAACTCAAAAATAAACTTTCTATTGTTAAAAATTTTTAAAATAATTTTAATATTTAAAAAATTAATTTAATTAATTTAATCATTCGATAATTTTTTTTGTAAAAAAAATTTGTTTAAAAGCAAATTAATATACGTAAATCATTTTTTCTATCAATCAGTAAATTCCTTCAATGATTTTTATCAACTCATTACACAACTGTCTCTAACTTTTCCAAAAAAATAAAAATAAATAAATAACTAAAACAACTTTAATAAAATTCTAGAAGAAATATATATGTAATTCCATTAAAATAATAAATATAAATAATTCAATATATTTTTAATTTCTCAATCAAAAAAATCGTTAATTATTTGTTTCAAAAATTATACAGATCATCGACCTTACATTAATGAGTTACCAATGTTCTATATCAGTAATAATTTACAAAACACCCACACAAATTCAAAGATGTGATAAGCCGCAAATTTCTTATATAAATATATATATATAATTCTTTTAAATGTAAAAAGTAGTATTAAATTTTAAAATAAAAAAAAATATGAAAAAAATGTAAGAAGGAAAACTTTAGTCCAACACGATTTAGTACAGGTTGAGGATAAGAAGTAACGCAGTGTAAATGGATATACTGATGTTGCAAGCTGTTTTAAAATAAAATATAAATATAAATAAATAAATATAAAAAAAATATGTACATCCACAAGCGAGTTCTTGTAATGGAATCTTTGGTAAACATACGAGCTTTCCAACCATGTGATTCTTTATACAAGTCAATAATTCTTTTTTGGCTAAACGCCCTAATGAAGCGGATGCATTTTTGACTGGGTCCACAACAAATATCTCAAGATTTACGTCACAGATTCACCAAAACCAAATGAAAAAAGATGCAAAAATAAAATACAGATAATAAAATGTAAAAAAAAAATATTAAAATATAAAAATAAGACCCCGAAAACCACATAAAATTAAATGACTTGCCAAGGACGTAGGGTCTTTGCTCTGTGAGTATATATGTATATCTTTTTACATGATATCTATATTTTTTTTTTTCATTTATTTTATTTTTATTTTTTTTGATATATTTATTACTTGTCTATCTTTTTATGTAAAAGCCGAGATATGATTATCACTTTGACTTCTGCATGTTAAGATATAACTGTAGCATAAACTCAAACCACAAATATTTTTTATTTTTTATTTTTTATTTTTTATTTTAATTTGATAGTAGATTTATTGTTGGATTTCAAGTTGAGATAATTTATTTTTTTGGTTTTGATAATTATACAGTTTTTGATTCAAATTTTAGTTATTAATTATTATAATTGTATATATTTTAATTTTTTATATAACACTTGTTAATATATTAATCGAAAAATCAAAATGTATATAATTATTTTTTTGTTAAATTTTTTAAAATGGATAAATCAATTTTTAGTGATTATAATTATTTTTATTGTATTATTATAATATTTTTATTAAATTTAAAATAGAAATATATATTTTTTAAATATTATAAATGATTATAAATATTTTAAAATATTTTACAATGAAATTATTAATTTTTTTAGATAATATTTTTAATGATTCTTTTTAGATATTTTTAGTTGGTATATTTGAATTATATTTATATCTTATTTGAAATAAGTATATATTTTTAATATTAATAATAATAATTTTTTATAAATAATGTTATCGACAATATTGCAATGTGAAATTGAATTGTTACCTGTAAGAGTGCGCTTATTTACAGGTGTGTTAACAGGTGAGTTGAAAGTGTAGAAAACTGAATATTTTTTCGAATTTAATAATAACTCTTTGAATCCATTGGTGAGTTACCGATTAATCAGATGAAAATTGTTAAAATCCACAGAAACTTACAGGTGATAATATTGATAAATTCACAGACAGATAATTTTTGGGAAAGTTGAGAAAATAATTATTTTACTGAAAAAAAATTTCCAAAGAAATCGAAATAAAAAAAATTTCGACTTATTTCGAAGAATTATTTTCACATAATAATTAATTTAAAAATAATTTCAATCAGTTTTGTAAATTAATTATCAATATTAATAAATAAAAATTAAAAATAAAATTGCCTTAGAAATAATACTTGCTAAGGAAATCGAAATACGTCAATCGAAATAAATGAATAAGCTGTTTTTTTCTTATTTCGAAATCTTTTAAAGGTAATTCTAGTTGTCATTTAAAGAGAAATATTTTTCTAAATTATTATTTATTGTATGGAAAATTTGTTGGAAAATTTCTTTTATTAATTTCTTTGCATTAATAATTATGTTGTAGATGGCATAAGTTCTCAACGACTTGTCTTTTATGATACATTAATCTCGATTCAAATCTTAGCTCGTAGAAATTTCGATAAAAGAATACAAAAACAAACAACTTTCTGTTTTTAAATTTTTTTATTATCTAATTTAATCATCCATTTTCTTGAAAAATCTCTCGAAAATACATGAAATACTACAGATAAACAAAAAAACAAAAAAATGAAAAAGAAAGTGAAAAATTATCTCACCAAAACAAATATATTCTTCATCTTTCCGATAAGACAAAACACTAATTCATATAATAATTCAATGCACTACATTAAAATACAATTTAACATAAAAAATTTTCTTTATACAAATTAAATAACCAATTAAAAAATAATTAGCAAAGATATTTTTCTATTCAACAAATGAAAGCAACTGAACAATTAATTTCATCCTGTCAAAATCCACAATCATTCAAAATTAATCAGAAGATTAAGACCATATATTATTTTTCCAAACTTTTCATTCAATAAATTTTTAAATTTATCAATTATACCACGCAACATCGTGTAAAGATAAGAATCATTAAATATCTCGTAAAATTTAATTAGTAATTACAATGAAGAAAACCGTGAAGCCTAAAATACTTGATAATTTTCCATCAAATACCCAAACCTTTCAATTTTATTTAAAAATAAATTTTAAATTCAACACATTACCAATGAAATACATTCAATTATATTTTTTTTTAAATTCTAAATATAAAAATTCTTGATATTAATCATAAAATAAGCTGATCACATTAAAAAACGAAGCAAAACAATTATCAATTTCATCAATAATAAAATGATGTACAACACAATAAAACAATCATAAATAAATATATTATCATGTAATTTTTAATATAAAAATTGTCAAATAATAAGAGATGGTACTGACATCATGATGGTGCCTTATTAGTGGCAGAAACTTTATAATAAAAGAGTGGGGAGTTCATATAAGACCCGTATCCAAACGGTTCTCTCAGTGACCAGTCCCAACACGAAAACCCATCAGCAAAACTTCTTCGGTTCTTTTACTTTCATTTAACATTTGAATCTTTTAAGAACCAGTCAACAACGCAAATTAATAAATATTTTGATCTAATTTTTTTAATATTAATTTTTTAGTGAACAGTTTTATTGATTATTTTTCATTTTTTGAATGATTGAGTTATTTAAATTTGACAAAAATTGATTTAAATTTATTTCATTTTCTAATTTTTTTTTTTTTTTGTAATTATCAATGATGGGATCATCACAGATTATTGCATTTATACTTGTTCTTTTTGCTGCAAATGGTAAGTTTTTTCTATTTTTTTTTTTAATAAAATATATTTGATTAATCAATGAATAATTTAATTTAATAATTTTTATTAAATTAAAATATAAATAACAATAAAAAATAATAATATTTATTGTAAAAAAAATATAAATTAAATTTTTTTTATAAATAATGTTTATTATTAAATTATAATAATTTTAAATGATTATATTTTTTTTTTTTTTTTTTTTTTTTTGTAAATAAATATCATAATGATAGATGCCCTAATTGAGAATTCATATGTATCTTTTTAAAGAAAGAACTTTCACTTTTGATACACGGGTGAAAATATGAAAGTAACTTGAGATTATTTTACACTCACCCACCTTTTTTTTAATATTTTTTTATTTATATTTATTATTATTAAATAAGATATATTACTTTTTAAATTAAATTTATATTTATTGATAATTATTAAAAGTACATTGACCTAGTTTATTATTATTTTTCTATTTGAATTATTAAAAAAATAAAACAAAACATTTTTTTTTTTAAATATAATTTAAAGTATAGTTGAACAAAATTAATGATTAAATTATTATTATCAATTAAAATTTAATTATTTAATTGAAAATATATGATGATTTTCTAAATTTATCTAAACATGTTTTTAAAATATTTCCGGTTGGAAAGGTTATAGACAAAATAGAAATTATAGCTAATAAAATATAAAAAAAAAAAAAAAGCTGATAACTGATTTAAAATTAAAAAATAAAACAAAAAGCCATTGATCCGTGGTAAATAACTTTCGTTTTTGGTGAATTCACTTTCGGTGTAATATCATTAAAAATAAAAATAAAAATAAAATAAATATATCTCTAGGCAAGAAAGTGAAATAAATATAGCTAAACAGGAGTGCCTAGTTTAAACACATAATCAAAGTAATTTATGTCTATATAATTTACATAAAATAAAGCTTCATCTAATGACCTATTTTTCTTTTATTTTTTTTATACACAATAAAATTGCTTTTTTATTTAATTTTTTAAATTAGATAAAATTGATTGAAATAAAATCTCATCATCATCATCATCATTAAAATATAATATTATATAAAAATTGAGTAATAAATTAAATAAAATTAATTTTATAATTTAATATTTTAGCATTATCGCAAAAAAAAGATGAAGATCCATGTCAAACAAAAGTTCGTGTTGTTGGTGATAAAGATTATTGTGATAGATATTGGGAATGTGTAGGTGGTTCACCACAATTATTTGATTGTCCAAATGGACTTGTATTTGCTGGTAAACATCGTGGTGTTACTGAAGGTTGTGATTATCCATGGAGATCAAATTATTGTGAAGGTAAACGTCAAGCAAATGGACCAATTGGTGCTGATCATTGTGGTTGGCTTTATGGTATATTTGGTCATGAAACATCATGTACAAGATATTGGACATGTTGGAATGGTACTGCAACTGAACAACTTTGTATTGGTGGTTTACTTTATAATGAAGCAACACATTCATGTGATTGGCCAGAAAATGTTGCTGGTTGTCAAAAACATCGTAAGTTTATTAAAAAAAAAAAAAAAAATATAATATAATGTAATTTTTAATTGTATATTTATTTATTTATTTATTTAAAAAAATTTGTTTAAATTTTATTTAGCATTATGTAATGATGATCCAAATGGTAATGTACCACTTGGTAAATCATGCAATCGTTATTGGCAATGTCAAGGTGGTTATCCACGTCTTCAAAGATGTCCAGCAATGCTTGTATTTGATAGAAGATCATTAAGATGTGTTGTACCACCAACAGAAGATTGTGAAGTACCAACAACACCACCAAGTACTGATAAAGAATCACCAGATGGTAATATTGAAGAAGAACCTGAAGAAGAAAATTTACCACCAGGTGTACCACCATTACCAGCTGGTGCTGTACCAATTGCTTTAAGAAACCGACCCAGAAATTAAATAACAAAAATATATAATCCAATTTTTTTAATGTCAAAAATATTTAAATTTAAAAAAAAATAATCAAAATTTGATGTTTTTTTTTTTCTTTTTTTTCAATATATTATCAAACTTATTTCATATAATTTAAAGTATATATATTTTTGACAGTAAAAATAATAATTGGAATATTTCATTTTAATTATTTATATTTTATTTTATCATAATTATTTCAATTTAATAATCAACCCTTAAAAAAAACCCAAAAAATAAAAAAAAAAAATTTTGTAAATACTCCCACGAATGTTGTTTTTTATATAATCGTGTGAGATTTTTATATCATATGGTTATTGTACATGACATGTGTTTAAAAATAAGACTATTTTATTATTTTAATTTTTTAAAAAAAAACATAATAAAATTATATTAAGTATATATTATTAAAAATTATAAAAAAAAAAAATAATAAATGATAAACAAAATTAAACTAAATAACAAATTTTTATTTCTTCAATTATAAATTTTAATAATAATAATTAATTTTTTTATTATTCAACTTGTATAATAATATTTAAAATTTCTGATTTATAAAAATTTTTTTAAAAAAAATAATATGTATAAAAAATGTCCTTTGTTGTTTGAAATAAATTTATGGTACATCAATTACTGAAAAATAAAATAATGAAAATTATAAAAGAAAAAAATTCAATTAAATAATAAAAAAAATATTTTAATAAATTAATTAAAAACAAATACCATTGAGGATGTTCATCAGGATCCATACAAGTGAGTGTTACTGAATCAAATAATTGACCATCACCACAAGTTATCAAACGAGGATTACCTTCAACACAAGTTATTAATCTTCCACAATCACCAGGTACAGCAAATCTTTAAATAATAAAGAAAAAAATTTGTATTTAATAATTTATTTATTTAATAATTAATTAATTTACCTTGGAAATGGCCAGAATTTGGCTGAAGCAGAGTGTTTTGGTTTTTCTTTAGGACATTTAAATCCAACAATAGCTTCTGGATCACAATATGGTATCAATTGATCTGGCCATACACATGAATGACTTTTTTGATCCCAAGCAAGACCTGGTGTACATTCTGCTAAATGTCTTTCACCATAAATACATTTAATATAATTTGTACTACATGAATCACTTTCAGGATATAAACCAAATTGATATTCACATTCTTCAGTTCCAAATGGAGTATCTAAAATTTTAATCAATATTATTTTGAAAGCAAATATTATTTATCTAGAATAATTTAAAGATAAAATTTAAAATTATAAATAAATAAATAATTACTATTTATTAATAAACAATTAATAGTATTAAATGTAAAAGTAGAATTTATTTTTGGTAGTGATAAAAAAAGTAAAAGTCAAATGTCATTTGGTACTTTGGTAGTCAAGGTATCACCCAGAGAACCTTGATGAATAATCCCTTGCATAAAATTTCATACAAATATTTGTTTATTTAAATTAAATTTGAATTTATTTTGTCATTATTTAAATGTTAAAATTTAAAAAATAAAACTTTTAAGTTCAAGAAACTTGATCTGTTATCAAAAAAAATAAAGAATAAATAATATATCAATTAAACCTTGTATTAAAAATGTAAAAATAAATAAATAATTCAACCAACAATTTATCAATAATAATTAATAAATAATAAATATATTAACTTACAATCGGCCTTGCGTTCACCACAATCAACAGCCCAGTTGTAATTACAATGATTATGAACAGCTCCATGTCCATCATACAATAAACCATTTTCACATTGTTCAAGTGTCAATGTACCATTTGTACAAAGAAAAAATGAATTACAATCAGCTGGATTTTTATAAGTTTGTATACCAAATTGTTCTGGACAATTTGGTGCTCCATTTAATGGATCATTATAAATTGCAATACCACAAACTTAAAATATAATTTAATAAAAAAAAAAAATCAAATAAATAAAATATACATATTAATACGCAGTTAAAATATTATTTTAAAATAATTATATAATTATTAACATGATATATCTTTTAGTAGAATTAATATTATCCATATGGCTCAAGTGAAAGTGATATTTTTTTTTTTTATATTTATTTTTCCATCGACATATAGGATTTCTCAGTATGTTACAAGTCAATAAACGTTTTACTTCATTAAATAATTCACAATGTATCATTAAAATAATATAATAATAAATGCATCAGGATGTTTGATAGGATATTCAATGATTTCGTGAATGGTTTATCAATAATTTTCATGAGGATGTTGTTTAAATTTTAATTTATTTATGAACTTACCGGTTGAAAGGATTCCAGCCAGTTCAAGTAGACCCAGTAGACCTCCATGATATTTATTCATGTTTATTTAATTATTTTATTTTTTTTTTTATACAGTTGTAACTGTTGTATTTTAATTTTAATTTTTTTTTTTTTTTAATATTATATTTCTTGTCTCGTCTGGTGTGATACACGACGATACCAAGACCGTTACTACTGAAGCGTTTCCGTCAGTTTTACAAGACGATGCCAAAGTCGGCCTCGAAACGAAAATATATACAACATTAAACATAGACCCCTTTATACTTTCAAATATACGATCACTTTTTTTATATATATATTTTTCTCCCACTTGATATATTTATTAAACACACCTTATTTATTAAATTTTATTAAATTTATTATGTTAATTAATTTAATAAATTCAAATTTATTTTTTTAATTTTTTCTTGTTTTTTGTTTGCGAAAAAATTATTATTAAAGGATTTTTATATTTTATTTTCATTATACATCAATACTATTATTATGAAATTTTTTTTAATTTTATTTTAAATACAAATAGAGAAAGTTTTAAAGATAAAATTTATTATATGCATGTTGCACAACAAAAAGTAAAACATAAATTGGAAAAAATAAAAAAATAAAAAAAATATAAAAAAATTGGATTTATAAATTTGTAAAAGTATTTATCATTTAGATTTTTTATATTATTTTATTATTTTGTGTGACAGAACAATGTCATTTAATACATCATAAATTAAAATAAATTTTTAAAAAAATTTAAATAATATTTTATAGAGAAAGTAAACTTGTTTAAATTGTTAAAAAAAAATAGAGTTGTTATATTAATATTTATAAATATGGCATCTTTTTTATTTTATAAATTCAAAATTATTTATTAAAATATCAACTGAATATAATTATACGTGACATTTAATATGTTTATCATAATAAAATATTAAAATAATAATATTGTAGAAAAAAAAAAATTATTTTAAAATATAAAAACTAAAGAAATTTTTTTTTTTTTAAATTTATAAAAAAGACAAGTATAATTACAAATTATTATGTTAAAATTATTTTCATTATATTGTGAACAATTAAATGTGTGTTTTACGTCAGACTAAAATATTTTTTTTTTATTGAGAAATAATAAAAAAAAAAAAAAATATAAGACTAAAATTATAATTTTATGAACTTTTTTTCCAGTACGTATTAATTTTTTTCCTTGTAATAATCTTCACTGTAAAAGTAAAAAAAAAAAAAAAAATATATTACAAATAAAATTATGAAATATTATATAATATTATAAAAATAAAATAATAAATTTAAATAATTAATTACCAGCCAGGTACATTTTCAGGATCATTACATCTGAATGTTAATTCATCATAAACAGTACCAGCATCACATTGTCCTTTTTGTGGTTGAATACCATTTCTGCATATATAAAATTTAGCACAATCATCTGGATGTGGATAAGTTGGATGTGGTTGTAATAAACCACCAGGACCACTAACAACTTCATCAGGACATATAAAACCATCATCAAGTTGTTCACGTTTTGAATGACATGGTTTTTCAGAATCAATTGCCCAAATACAACCAGACATTTTATCATCATAAATAAGACCTGGTGGACATGGCATTACAGATGCAACACCATCAATACAATTTACAAAACGATCACACATTGATGGATCTTCATGTTTAAAATAACCATTTGCACGTGGACAACCTTTAGATGGCTGTGGTTGTTCTGTAAAAAATTAAATAAAAATAATAATAATAATTTATTATTAACTGGTTTTTTTTATAACTTGTATTGTATAAACCAGTTTATTCTAAAAATAAATATTGCCAAAATTTTTCTAAATATAATATAATGATGATGATGATGATGATGATGATCAAGTAAAATATATATATAAAAATTTTTATACTTACGAAGAAGATTACGATCACCACATGGTACATTTGCTGGTAAATCACATAATTCTTTTTTAGGATTATCATCTCTAAATACAAGACCATCTTTACAAAGTTTTTCTTCAGCTATACCATCTTGACAAACATAATATAAATCACATTGTTCTGGATCAGGATAATATGATTTACCAGTACCATCAGGACACTGAAACTGTGATTGACTTTGTGATTTTATTAATATTATTAATGATAAAAAATAATAAAATAAAATCATCAATTTAGCCATGATTTTAATTGATTTTTTTTTCCTTTTTTTTTTTTTTAAATATAATATTATGTAGGACTTGATACAACGATCCTGATGTGACTGGTGGATCTACTGATCTGTTTTAACTTGTATTTAATTCTTTAACACTACCTTCCAATGCATTTCACAACTCCCACCCCTTTGTAAACTCCCAACCAACAAACGCAATTTATAATCATCAGATTTCTTTGCTTCAAAATATATCCTACATATAAATATCTCACTTTCCATTAAATTTTAAACAAAAAAAAAAAATTATCAATTTAATCAGAATTAATGTTGTATCAATAATTTTTTTTTTTTTAATTTTTTCGATTAGTAAATAAGTTGATTATCCAAGGTCTACAACTACTGACATTGTCATAATTTATTATACACAAAAATTAATAAAAAAAAAAAAAAAGATGAAATAAATAAATCCAGTTTTTCAATGATAAATTTATTTTTAATATAAAAAATAAAATCATAACCTTCTGGAATAAAATGAAGGTGAAAGCAATTACAATGTATTTGACCGGAAATATATCAAGTTTTTTTTTAAAAAATAAAATTTTATTTCATTCAAAAGTAATAAGGAAAAAATAAAGTAAATAAAAAATTTCACCTTATTGAATAATTTTATTAAAAGTAAAAGTAATTACATGTATAAAAAAAAAAAATTTAATTTATCAACGATCACGCTATTGAATTATTATTTATTTTTATATTTTTTTTTTTTTTTTTTTTATAATTCATTTTGGTGAAAGCGAGAGCGTCTTAATTTATCAGTTCAAGCTGATATTTAAAAAACAAAAAAAAAAAAACCTCTTCAAGGTTTTTTATCGGTCTCCTTGTACCAGTTTTCACTGTAAAAAAAAGAAACAAAATTAAAGGGTTTATAATTAATATAAAATTATTTAAAAAAAATTTATAAAAAATATTTACCATCCTGGTACATTTTCAGGCAAATCACACATTTGTGTTTCTTCATTGTAAACACTTCCTTCACCACAACCTTGTTCACGTGGATTAACACCATTTAAACATACATAAAATTTTTGACAGTCTTCTGGATGTGCATATTTTGGATGATCAACTTTAGTACCACGATTATCAACTGGTTGTGCTTTTGGACATTCAAAACCATCTGTTAATGTTTGTCCAACTGGACGACAATTCTACAAAATAAATAACAAATAAATAATATATTAAAATATTTCAAATAACATTGTTAATAAATTTATTAATTTAATTAATTTAATTACTTGTCTTTTAGCAGTATCTGGCCAAACACAAGTTCCAGTTTCTTCATCAAAATGAAGACCGGCTGTACATGTATTTTCATTACTTTGACCATCAACACAATTATAAAAAATATTACAAACAGTTTCATCTGGATGAGGAAAGAAACCATTTTTTCTTGGACAATTTTTTGATGGTTGTGGAGGTTCTAAAAAAATATATTTTTAACATATTTATTATCAATAAATTATATAATGACAATTTATTTATTTAAAAAAAAAAAATATATTAATTTCTTACGAATTTCTAAACGATCTCCACAATCAACATTAAATACATGATCACACTTATTTATTTTACGATTAAATGGATCAAAAACAAGTCCATCTGGACATATTTTTGTTGTAGCAACACCATCTCTACATTCATAAAATTTATCACATTGCACTGAATCTTCATATTGACCATCTTTTAATGGACATTTAAAATTACCATCTGAAACTTGATTAAAAAAAAAATTAAATAAATATATTATAATAATTTAATTGTGATATTTAAAATTTAGAAAGTTTTTAAATAAATTATTTTTATATTTTTTAATAATAATTTGAACACTTACAAGCGATGGATACAATTGCTGTTAATACTAAAATTAATTTGATCATTTTGAAAAAAAATTAATTATTATTCTTCTAGAAACAAATAGATTCTTTTTTTTTTTTTTATATTTAATTCGTTTGTAATTCACGGTCTTGTCTCATGACACTGATTCTTTTTCTATGGGTCTTCATCAGGTATATCCAATAGACACCCCCACTGTTCTTGCAATTCTCCCACTTATATTTAAATTCAAGTTATAATATATAATTGCCTTTCAACTTTCTTTCAATAATTTTTTATATTTTATTTTTCTACTCTAAAACCACATAATACAATTTCATCCAAAGGTCAATTGACATTTCTTTGTTATTTTATTCAAATTATATTTATATAAACTTGTTTCGATAAATGTCAAATATTTTATTGATGAAATTATAAGATAAAATGTCTATTTAAATATTATTTCTTTTAAAATCACCAAAAAAAAAAATTATAAAAAAATATAAAGTTTAAAAATTTATAGTAAATTTCTTTGGATTAAGTAGATATTTATTTTTTTTAATAAAAAAAAAAATGAAATGAATTTTTAAAGTTTTTTTTTTTTCTTAATTTAAATAACAGATATACATTATAATTTCTAATTTATATTTTCTATTTTTGTATATAAAAAAAAATTTTTAAACAATAAGAAATTAAAAGTGAAAAAAAAAAACAGTTACACTTTTTTTATTTTTTACTTTTTTTTATTTAAATTTAATCAACTATGTTAAAAATAATTGAATAATTTTATTCAGTACAAAATTGAATTATTGTGTAAATTTAAAAAAAAAAAAAAATATTAATTAGTGATATAAAAATTGTCATAAATATACATAAATTTTATCACAAATAATATTAAATTAATTAAAATTAAAATATTAAAATTAATTTGTTGATGGAGTTGATGGTCTTGATGATTTTCTTCTGCTAGAACCACCAGTTGGTTTAATTTTTTGTGGTGGATTTTCAAGAGCATCTAATTCAGCATCAGTTAAACGATCCTTATACCAGTCTTTGCTGGAATTTAAAAAATAAAAAAATAAAAAAATAAATATTTAAAAAAAGTGAAAGGTTTAAAAGCTTTTAACAATATTCATTAAATCCACAACATTATTTATAAGATATACAAAGAATTTTTTTACCTAATCTTTTTTTAAAAAAATAAATAAAACCTACCATTCTGGTACTTTTCGTGCCCAATCACATCTACCAGTTTTTTCATCAAATACTTGTCCAAGTTTAC
This sequence comes from Lysiphlebus fabarum, assembly GCA_011426435.1. Taxonomy (NCBI): domain Eukaryota; kingdom Metazoa; phylum Arthropoda; class Insecta; order Hymenoptera; family Braconidae; genus Lysiphlebus; species Lysiphlebus fabarum. The sequence goes on from WSYQ01001136.1 coordinate 139,615, forward strand.
ATCCACTTCTTCTTGGTATTTCACCATTAACACATACATAAAAAAATTGACAATCTTCATTATCTGGATAACGTGGATGTGTTGCTTTTATTGAATCATCAACAATTGGACATGTAAAATTAAATAAATCACGTGATCCACAACCTTTTTTTTGTGCTTCATCTGGCCAATTACATATACCAGTTTTTTCAGAAAATACTAAACCATCTGGACATTTAATTGTATTAAATTTTCCTTCAACACAATAATAAAATGTATCACATATTGTTTGATCTTCATGTCCAAAATAACCATGCATTCTTGGACAATTTATTGATGGCTGAGGTGGTTCTATTTAACAAAAACAACAATTAATTAATTATACATATAATTATATTAAAATAATAATTAATTAATTAAAACTTACGTCTTTTTGGTCGTTTTGTACAATCAATACCAAATGGTAAATCACATTTTTCATGTTCTGGACTAAAATCATTAAATACAAGACCATCTGGACATAATTTTACAGTAAATTTACCATCACGACAATCATAATATTTATCACATTGTTCTGGATCTGAAAAAAAACCATTTGGTTCTGGGCATTGTACAGGTAATTCAACATCATCATATTCTTCATCAACAGTTGTTACACTTGGTGATAATGTTGTTGTTGATGTTGTTGATGATGATTGTCTACGTGTACCAGGTGATGATAATTTACGTCTACTTAATTCAGATGCCTCTTGCTTTCTCGTCAGTGCATTTACTGCTCCTGCAAGGTCATTGTATCAATAGTTAAATTCATTTCACCTTCTCTTTTTTTTTTTTTTTTTTTAATCTTTTTTTATAGGTATTTTATTATTATTATTTTATTTATCGAATTTATTTTATTATTTTTTATGTTGCGGAATTCCAGGGTTTTATATGAAAGGAAAGGAAAATATAACATAACAAGTTTGGAACATTGACTTTTTTTCTTTTCTTTTTCTTTGTGAAATTGTATTAATGTCCCTGAACAAGTTGAGAGAGACAAACTATCAAAGTAAAATTTATATATATACATATTTTTTTTTTTTTTTTTTTGATAAATGTGTAGTATCATCAAGATGAAAGTGAGAAAGTATTTTTATTTATCTACCATCTTATATTTAACATATAGATTAAAATAAATAAATACTTTGTTTTTTTTTATTTTTATATTTTTATCTTATTTTATTGTCAGTCACTTTAATAGCAAGATTATCAGCGACTATCATTTTTTTTTTTATCTGTTACATTTGCTTTACAACTTGTTAATTAACAACTTTATTTATGACTAAAACATTTAATTTTGTTTATTTTTTTTTTGTATTTTTTAAAATTTAAACTTTTAAATTTTTTTTACGTTTTTTTTTTTTTTATTTTATTTATATTTTTTTTGGTTTAATTTGACTAGTATTATAATAATGTATTTTTGTTTTTTTGTTTTCTAAATTAATTCTACACATGGGGGGAGGTATGTTGTGTTCTAGCTTACTATAACAATTTTAAATTAAATAATAATAAATGTATATGAAAATAAAAAATAAATAATAAATTAATGTTCAAATAATATTAATTTTTTTTTTTGATAAATTAAAATTATAAATTAGTATAAATAAAAATTAAATTAATGAGTTCAAATGATGTTATTTTTGACTCACCAAAGCAGGCAATGAACAGAATTATTATTGCAGTCTTCATTAATGCGTAACAGTTATAAATAATTGTATGATTATTATTAAACTTTTAAGTTTATATTTATTTTTTTTTATTTTAATATTATTAATGATTCTACTCGTTTAATGTTTCGATTGTGGATGCAATGCGTGATGACTAGTGATTACTACTGGAGCGACTGACTATGCCACCAAGAATCTTATATGCCTCCCCCACTTTTATAATAAATATTTTTTATTTTTTATTTATTTTTATTTTTTTTTTTTTTTTACCATTCAATTCTTTATGTGGCAACGAGTTTTACAAAACCAGCGAAATTATTGTTTTAGCTTACAGAGCTTTGCAATTTTTTTTTACAATTGAAACTTGATTTTTGATTTTTTTTTTTTTTCATCATTCTGTTCATATTTTTAATCCTTTCTTAGAGTACAATCCTGATTATAAAATTATTTCATTATTTATTTATATAATAATATAAATAATATAAATTTGATTAATGATATTTTTTTTATTTTTTGTTCAATTGACTGTTGGAAAAAAATAAATAAAAAAAAAAACATTAAACATGAAAACATGAAATTACTTGATTTTAATTTTCAAGATATGGATTGTTTTATCGGCAGCTGAATTGTACTTTAAGTTTGCTTTTTTTTTTTTTGTTTTTTTAATTTAATTATTATTATTTATATTATTGTTTGTTTATTTTAAATTTTTAAAAAAGTGTAAAATTGTGGCAGCAAAGAACACAATTTGGTAATGCAATGGCGATTGTTTTGGAGCATTACGCAAACAAAAATTCGCTCAACCCCCAGAACAACATGTATATAGTTTATAATATATAATATAATATATATAATATAATATATTTGTAAAAACGATTAAAATTAAAAACAATAAATAAACTAAAAACAAAAAAAATTGTACCTGAGCTTTGTATTACTCGGCAATGGAACTACCGGGTATATATAATATATAATAATATATAATATATAAATTTTTGTTTATATTTTTTGTTTTTTTTTTTTTGTTTTTTTTTTTCTTTTGTTATTTAACTAAATGTATATATAAATTTAATACGAAGTTTCACGATCCCACCAACCACCGGGATGCTTTCTAATCCATAATTTACGTAATTCATCATAAACAAATATGACAATTGCAAATGGTATACCAGGTAACCACCATGTTGCTTCAAGTGGATAAGTTTTTAATATTATTTCCATAAATGGTGCATATGATACAACACATGCCATTACAACTTCAAATACAAGACCCCAATTTAATACCCAATTATTCATTCCTTGTTGAAATATTGAATTACGTCTTGTTTTACATATAACAGCATCAGCAAGTTGTACAATAACAATTGCTATAAAAAATGCAGTATGACAAGTAAATTCTAATACTTTTCGTTGTTTATAAGTCCATTCTTGTCCAAAACCATCACGTAAATCATTAACAGCCATATTATCCCATTCAGCACGTAAACCAAGTAAACGTCCTGGATAAAAACCATAATCAGCCATAACAACAAGATAAGTAAAAAAACCAGCAGCTGCTTCAATCATTCCAATTTGTCCATAAGCCATAAATATTAATTTTCCACTAACAAGATGATCTTTTAATGGACGACGTGGACGTCTATAATATATATATATCAAAAATAAATAATTAAACATAATATAAAATATAAAATAAATTATAACAATTACCTCAACATAATATCATTTTCTGATTTTTCATATGCCAATGATATAGCTGGCCACATATCAGTACCCAAATCAATACAAAGTACACATATAACACCAACTGGAAGTGGTATACCCAATGCAATAAATGCTAAAAATGGTGTTATTTCTGGTATATTACTAGCAAGTGTATATGCAATACTTGATTTAAGATTATCAAATATACGTCTTCCTTCTTCTATACCAGTTACAATTGATGCAAAATTATCATCTAAAAGTATTAAATCAGCAACTTGTCTACTGACGTCAGATCCTAAAAAAAATCAATACATTATTTTATATATACATGTAAGGGGTGGATAAAAAGAAAAAGAAAATTATATAATCTCGAAAGAAAGAGAAAAAAACACTTACCACTTATTCCCATAGCGACACCAATATCAGCTTTTTTTAATGCTGGTGAATCATTAACACCATCACCAGTAACAGCTGTTATAAAATGAAGTCTTTGACAACTTTCAACAATTTGTAATTTTTGTACTGGTGATGTTCTTGCAAATACAATTTCTGAATGACTTTGTATAAGTGTATCAAGTTGATTTGAATCTAATTGACGTAATTCAGTACCAGCAACAACAATTGAATGTGATGAATCTTGTTGTGGATCTTCAGTTATAATACCAACTGATTTTGCAATTGCACGTGCTGTATCAGGATGATCACCAGTAACCATTATAACTTTAACACCAGCACATCTACATCTGTATACAGCATCTGGTACACTTGGTCTTGGTGGATCCAACATAGCAATAAGACCAATCTAAAAAAAAAAAAAAAAAAAAAAAACAATTATTAATTTAAACATTGTAAAATAAATTAATTCTTTTTTTATTTTTACTAAATTTAATTTACCAATCTTAAATCTTCCAATGGAAAATTAATTGGATCAGCATTAAATTCAAAACCTTCTGGGAATGCATCTTCTGGTAATTCCATATCAGCAAAACCCAAAACACGTTCACCATTTCTAGCAAGATCATAACATGATTCAGTATATGCTATTTTAACTTCTTCAGTTAATTCTTGTGTTTCACTACCAAATGCAAGTTTAGTACAACGTTCAAGTACACGTTCAGGTGCTCCTTTTAATGCCAAAAAATGTTTACCATTATAATAATGTATATTAACTTGAAATTTATCAGTTGAATTAAATGGAATTTCAAAAACCTAAATAAATTAAATTATTATTAATATTAATATTAATATATTTTATATTATTAAATTTATAATAAAATAAAATAAAATAAAATTATATTTATTTACTTTTGAATATTGATTTCTGTAAAATTGAGCTCCACCTTTGACAAGTAATTCCATACATTTAAGCAAAGCTGAATCAGAAGCATCACCAAGAATTTTACGTTTATTAAATGGTGGTGGTGGTCCTTCAAATGGTGCCCATTCAGCACGATTACATAAACTAGCAACTCTAGCTAAACTTTCAAATCCTGGTGTATTTGAATATTTTTTCCATGTATCAGCTGCCATGACTTCTTTAAGTTGTCCATCATACCACAAATGACGTACCTTAATTATATATATATATATATATTAAATAATGTAAATAAATATAATTTAACATTGTAATAAATTAATTTTAAATATTTATAATAACATACTGTCATTTTATTTTGTGTTAATGTTCCAGTTTTATCACTGCATATAACAGATGTACATCCAAGTGTTTCAATAGCTTCAAGATTTTTAACAAGACAATTTTTACTTGCCATACGTTTAGCAGTTAATGTTAAACTAACAGTCATTGTTGCTAATAAACCTTCTGGTACATTTGCAACAATAATACCAATTAAAAATACCAATGAATTAATCCATCCATAACCCATTCCAAGTGACATTCCAAAAAATGATACACCAAGAAATATTGCCCAGCATGATATATATGTCATAAATGAATTTATTTCATGACTAAGTGGTGTTGGTCTTGTTGGTAATGTTGATGTTAATTTTGCAACTCTTCCCATAACTGTTTGATCACCACAAGCAACAACAACACCTCTTCCAGTTCCTATTATTAATTAAATAACAATAAAATATATATATATATTTTTTTTTACAATTTATTAATCATCATTCATAATATAATTTATAATTAAAATTTTGTATCCTTGATTTTTTTTTTTTCTTTATTCATTTTGTTTTTATTCATAAAAAAATGAACGGAAATTACTATCATCAAATTTGTTTAAACATCATATCCAAGTGTGAGTGGTATGACTCAAAATAAAAATAAAATTAAAATAAAATTCTTTATTTAGTTTATATAAAAATGTGGTTTTCTAAATTTAGAAATTTCTCATAATTTAATTCATACATTTTAAAATTTTAATTGAAATATTTTTTTTTTTTAAATTAAGGAAATAATATTAATCACTAAAAAATCATGTGATAATAAAAATTCAATCTGTTAGTGAATAATGCCTCGTGTCATCATAAAAAATATAAAATAATAATAAAAAAGATTAAAAGGAAAAAAAAAAAAAAGACAAGATCTAGTTTTCCTACTATAATAATTTGGCCAGTATCCAACTAAGATTAAAATTTAAAAATAGATTATAAATTTATTTACCCTCAACAACATTTGTAGAAAAAAAAATCATATTTCTTGCTTCAAGTATATTTCCAACTTCTGTTTCAATTGATCTTATAAGTGCCAATGATTCTCCAGTTATTGATGCATTGTCAACTTTAAGACCTATCAAAAAAAAAAAAAAAAAAAAATGAAATAAATAATTAAAAAATTAAATAAAATTTATAATATATTTATAAAAAAAAAAAAATGAAAATTAATTTATTAAAACCTTGGCATTCTAATATTCTAATATCAGCTGGTGCTCTATCACCAACTTCAATAACAGCAATATCACCAACAACCAATTCAGTTACTGGAATTTCACGTTTTTCACCATTACGTAAAACCATAGCTTTTTGTGGTAATAAATCATTAAATGATTCAAGTATTTTCATACTTTTAGCTTCTTGATAATAACTAAACATTCCAGTTGTCATTATAAGCATTATCAATACAGCACCAAGCCATAAATGATCTTGTGAAGCTGACTCTTCAATCTGGTGCTCGAGAAGATAATTTCCAAAGCATAAAAATGCCCCAATCTAGATAAATATATAATATTTATTGTATAATTTATCAATTTGGGTTAATAAGTCGAAATATTGATTCATGTTTTTTTTTTATTTTATTTTCATTTACTTTTTTTATTATTATTATAATTATTATTGAGATTAAAAGATTGCTTGGAGAAAAAAAAAATTAGATTTGTAAAAATAATAATAATTTTATATGTGAGTATTACAAAAATGGGTGATGAAGATGATAATATATTTTTCGTTTACAGTGCGCATGTTTACAGGGTTCTCTGGTCGAATCACTAGGTCACCATCATGACCTCTTTCGATTTTGGTGGTGAAATTTTTTTTTTTTTTTACTATTATATACACCCTTAAATAAATCTTTAAATATATATATTTTTCTTTGACTTTTAGGATCAATTTAAAAGATTAAAAAGTATTTCGAAATATATTTTATTTTTTGATTGTAATTATTTAATGAAATTTTTATCGAAATTAAATTTATTTTGAAATTAAAAAAAATATATAATTATTAAACAAAATTTATAAAAAAATATAAATCGAAATTTTTTTTTTTCTACATATTATTTCGAATAACATAAAAAATTAAATTAAATTTTAAAAATCTAAAAATTAACTGTATATTTTTAAATCTTTAAATCATGTAATGTTGTTTTTTTTACTTTTCATTTTTAGCAAATAAAAATAAAATGTAATTTATTTAACAAAATTTAATGTTCTACTTTTAGTTTATCAAAATAATTTATTATTTTTAGTTATGATAAAATATACTTATATATATATATAAAAAAAAAAAGAAAAAAAAAACTAAATTTAAACTAAACAAGTTATTTGTAGAAAAAAATAATTAATGATTCAAAGAAAAATCAAAGGGTCAGGGCCGATGACTAGCTATGTCCCACATAGAGGGGCTGTTAATATAAAATATATACTATATATAGACATATTAAAAATATCAATGTACATATATATAAATATATATGTCCACGTAGATACAATTTATAAACCCCATTGATTTTTCAAACAACTAAATTCACCCAAAGTAATTTTAAAAAATTAAATGAAAAAAAAAAAGAAAAAAAAGTTATCAATAGTATCGCCCATATTGACCTAAAAGTATTACCAAGAAAATTATTCTAAAACTAATATTATTTCAATCAATATCATATTAATGATACTATAAATTTTTAAAATTACATTAAAACGATTAAAACAAGAAGGAAAAAAAAAACCAACAAATTAAACAAAATTTTAAATTAAATAAAGAACATAAATTGATCGATAAAAATTCAACTACAAATTGAACTAATTTTTAAATAAGCTTAATAAAAAATTGAAAAAAACCATGCATTTTTTAAATTTAAATAAAATAAAATAAATAAAAAAACACGCAAAGTAAATATCCAGGTCATTGCGGGTGTTACAGAGAGGAGAAATTAAAAAAAAAAAAGAGATTGGAGTCCATCTTGATCTAAAAATATTTTAGGGAAAAATTGAAATAAAAAATCATATTTTTTATTGAAAATTATAAAACATTAAAAACAACACACAACATGTATAATTAATATAATTAATTTTTTTTTTTTTTTTTTTTTTTTAATAATAATTTTACCCAGATGAGAATGGAAAATCCTCCACAGCAACATCGGCATATTTTAGCAAATTCAGATGTCTTTTTTGGTGGTGTAAGGGCGTTGGGTCCGTTGATAGCAAGTAATTCACGAGCTCTTGATGCTGATAATCCTTGTTTTGGATCAACTGTTAATTTTTTTAATAATTCACTTATACCTAGTGTATGGACATCTGTTTCAATGTCTTGTCTTAATGCTTCCAAATCATTTGATGATTTATGTGGTTTATGTAAGAACGGCATTGTACGTTCTTAAATAACGTTTGTCTTGCCAATGCTTGCCAAGGTCGTCTCCAAAAAAGATACGATGGAACTGGGCGCGCTAACAAGAAGAACTGAATTTTAATAATTATCATTTTTCCAGAAGGGGCAAAAAATGTTTACAGATGGAGCTTGTGAAGGGGGATGACGATGATCACGTGATTGATCAATAATTTCCCCAAAGAAATTTATATCTATATATCTGTATATATGCGTATTTATATATCAAAAAATAAAATATATATATATCAACTTTTATGTATATATGTACCTAATTTATGAAATTTATACAAAAGTTGATTTAATTGAATCGAAATTTTTTTTTTTTGAACATCTAGGTACAATTAAAATATGAAAAATAAAATTTTTTATTATTTTTTTTTTGTTTTTATAAATTAAAAAATTATTTTTAATTATTATTTTTATGTTTTTTAGTTGTGTACAATATTTATTTTGTCCTTCATTGTTTTACAAGTATGTTAAAATTTTTTGTTTCATTGTATTTATTGATTTTGAATTAATTTTTTTGTTTGTTTTTTTTTGTTTTTATTATTGAGTGGTAACATAACCTCAATTTTTTTTTTTTTTTATTTTTGTTTATTTTTTATTTGTTTTCTAATTTAAATAATATTGATTATATATTGTTTAAAATTATGTTTGTTACAGTGACAAATATTAATCAAGTTTTGACAGATTTTTATGATGCACTTGTTAGAGTTAGATATCCTGGTGTTGCAACAATTGAATTTAATAATATTGAAACGACTGTATTAAATAAAAATCAAAGAAATGAATTGTTACATTGGTTATTGATACAAAGTTTAAGATCAATTGATTCAACAACAATTGAACCACAAGCTGATAACAGTATGTTAATTAATTGATTGTTTAATTGATAATTTTATTCATATAATTTAATTATTATTTTTTTATATTTTAGATTCATTGGTACAATGGTATTCACAAATTGGAATTTGTAACAACAAAGAAGCATTACTTGTTTGTATTATTAATTTTAATTATTTATAATTAATTATTATTCAATAAAATTATTATATTTATTATATTATTTACAGGGAGAATGTACAATTGAAAATCAATTACCAACAATTGTTAAACTTACAGAATTCATTATGAATATTTTAGGAGTCAATGGACAAGAAAAAGTAATACCACAAGAAGCTGAAAATATTATAAATTATTATATTAAAAATGAAGTTAATATTATTCCATCATTTGTTAAACTTACAACTAAATTAACACCAAGTGAAGCACGTAGATATGTCAAAAGTGTCAATGAACGTGTTAAAGAACAAAAAATATTAGATACACCAGCAGCTATCGACAAGGTATTGGATTGGTTTCTTTTTTTTTAAATTGAATTACAATTTAATACATAATTTTTTTAATAAATTATTTTAGGAAATAATGGATAATTCTGTTGATGGTAAAACTCATGAAAATATTAATGATACAACAGCAACAATTATTAATAAATTTTGTGAAACATTTGATGATATTAATCAATGGAAAAAACCAATCAATAAAAAAACTAATGATATTAAAACTGGATCATTTGATGATTGTATTGAAAATATTAATAAAAATTTTTCAGAATTAATTAAGGTAAATTTATATAATCTAATCAAACTATTAAAATAATTAATTAAAATTATTATTTTTTTTTAGACTTTAAATAATAAACATGAAGTTGAATATAAAAAAATTCCAATAAATTTAAATACTGAAGATACTCCACTGGATCGAGCAATTAAAGATGTAGTTGTTCGTATGGAAGAACTTAATAAAGTTCGTGATCATGATTATGATTAATATTTAAAATTAGATATTATAAAAAAAAATTGGATTTAATGGAAAATAAAATAAACAAATAATTATTGTATTTTTGTGTTTAATAAAATTAAATTAAAAATACATATTTTTGTTGGTTTTCTTAAGATCTTGGACGTTCTTTCTTTTCTTTGTAAAGAGCAAGTAATGAAACATTGGCAACTTTAACGACCTTGAATCGTACACCTGGAATATCACCAACGGCATGACCTTTACGACCAAATCCAGCAACTAAAACTTCGTCATTTTCTTCAATATTATTTAAACAACCATCACGTGGTACGAATGCTGTAATTTTTTTTCCATTTTTAATAAGTTGAACTCTTACACATTTACGAATAGCAGAGTTAGGTTGTTTAGCTTCAACACCACTAAAAAATAATAATAATAAAATTTACATTAAAAATTTATAAATTTTGAGGTTATAATCAAATTAAATTATTCATTTCAATAACTGATAAATAAATAATTAATGAATAATAAATAATAATACATACACTTTTTCAAGGACAATTCCTTTAGCATGTGATGCTCCACCAAATGGATTAGCCTTCCAGCGTGTTCCCAAATGGGCTTTTTTGTAGTCCAAATCATTCCATCTTTGTTCGCGTCTATGATTTTTAAGCCTTCTGGCAGTTTTCAATCCGCTGGGTTTTCCTTTTTTATAAAAAAAAATAATCAATTAATATAATTTTATATTTAAAATTAATTGTAAAATATATGAAGAAATCTTTTTATGTTTTATATTTTATTTAACACCGGTAGTTGAATTACAATGAAATTGCTCATTATCATTTTAGCCACGTTTTTTTTTTTTTTTTTTTTTCATTTTCATTTCAACACGGATTATATAATAAAAACAATACAAAGTTGATAATATTATTGTTCACAATTATTATTAAACACTAATAAACAATTATTAGAAAATTATAATTTACAGAATTTTATTAATTTAAGGATATAATTAATTATATTATATTAAATTTGACCTACCCATCTTGTCTGATCAAACTATCAACGTAAAAGAGATGGTGAAGTAAAACCAAGCAAAACCAAGTTGTCCAAGAGTAGCATCATGCGCATTTGTGTGTGTGTGCATTTTTATTGGTTTTTATTTATGGCTATGTTCACTCCTAATATAATTTATAGGGTTTTTTCATTTTTTTTGTATACTTTGTAAATGAGGCTTAATAAATTTAACTTAATTTTTTTTTTTTTATATTATTGTTTGTAAAAAATTATGTTAAAGTTTATTAAAATTTAATAAAAAGTATAAAAAAATAAAATTAGTTTTAATTTATTGATATGATTATATATTTTAATTGTTTTATTTATTTATTTTAGGATTTAAAGATACAAAAATGCATAAAAAAATGACTTGTTTATTTAAATTTTTTTTATTTATAATTTTTATTGTATTGATAGAAAATGATCACAAATTATTTACCATTTACATTTTTGTATTTTTTTTTTATTAAAATTGTAAAATAATTAAATAAAATGATATAAATAATTTTAATTAAAATTAATTGAAATTATAAAATAAATGTTAAAAAATATTTTATTTTTTAAATTGATTAGAACAATTTCAAATTAAATGATAAATTAATAAGACAATTTTATTAAAATTAAAATATGCTTCTTTTTTTTCATTAAATAATTATTTTAATACAAAAAGTATTAAGAATTTTACTAAAACAAATCTTCATCTAGACAAAAAAAATCATAGATGTTTTAATAAATACTACAAATAAATATTATTTTTGGTTTATTATTTATCAACTAAAAATGGATAATTAAATTAAATATCTTCAAATTAAATTTCTTAAAATAATAATAGTTTATTAAGTTGATAAATAATTACAATAAATTTTAATGTATTAATCAACTTTCAGACATTCATTTCAGACATTTCACAATTAATTTAATTAAAAAAAAAACCTAAATAAATTCATTATTTATATATTGAGATTAATTAAAATTATAAAATTATATTTTATATTAATCTCTGTTAATATAATTATCAAATAAAATTATCAAATCATAACTATTTACAGTATGAAGTTGAGAAATAAAATAAAATTATGTACCACGTCTCCATTTTTCTCCATTACTAAATTTTGTCATTTCACGTCCACTGACACCACAAGTACCAATACCAACACGTCCATTAACATTTTCTGGTGTTGCAAATATACTTTTTTTAACAACTCCTTTTTTTACAGTCTAAAAAACAAACAAACAAACAAAAAAACATTAATTAATTTATATTATTATAAATTAAAAATAAATATTATTATCAATTTACCTTTGATGAAAATGCAATCCATTTATTTTTTTCTTGTTCACGTTCTTCTTCAAGTTCCTTAAATCTTTGTAATTTTTTTTGTTTTTTTTTCTTTAAATATTCTCTTTGTTTATTTGGATCTGAACCAGCTGCAGCAGCTGCTTGCATTTTCCTTAAATAATTTATAAATTAAAAAAAATATTAATTTTATTATTACAAATATTTTATGAGAAAAAAAAAAAAGCTGATAAAATAAATCTTTTATTTTTTAAAACAATAATTAAATTACCTTTTTCTGATGAATAAAATGGATCAATGAAGGATATCATGGATTTCATGGATAAAGGAACGTGGATGATAAAAAATTGAATTAGTTGAATTAAGTGTCAATCATCAATAGAAGAAAACTTTAGGATTAATTAATTAAATTTTTTTAAAAATAATAAATGTTTGTTTTTTTTTTTTTCTTTGTTTAAGGTAATATAATTTTAAATAGTGTTAATTTAATAAAATGATAAACTTACTTTGATTTTTGATCAGCCCAATCTGATGCTGGTCTTTTAGCTGCTGATTTTAATTGATTAATCATTGCTGTATCAGTATTTTTGTACTCATTAAATGTTATATTTACAGTACCAGTTTCACTAATTGCATCAATTGTTGCTTCATAATATCTACATATATAAAAATTTATAAAATTTTTAATAAGCATAATATAAATTGATAAATAAATATCTAACATTTACAGATATATTTATTGTTAACTTACTTTCCATCTTCACTCCATGGTGCCATACATAAATCACCAACTTTCCATTTGTTTGTTAAGCCAGCAATGACATCTGGATCTTGTGAATCCACACCATGTGATTGTTTTTCCTGTTGTTGTGATTTAATTAAATCATTTGTCAATTCAATAACTTCTTCAAGATCTTTTTTAAGTTTATGCAACTCGTCATTACCTGAATCAGTCGTCAATATTGCCTCAACCTTCCATAACAAAAAAAAAATAATAGACATAAATATTAATCAGATATATATGTTAATAATTTTTATAATAATTAATTTATTTAATAATTACGTGTTGAAGCTGTAATTTATAATTTTGTAGGTCATCCATTCTAAATGTTTATTGTCACTGTATTAAAATTAACCTCAAATTTATAAAACACGTTCTATTTTTTTTAACAATAATACACAAACCTATATTAAAAAAATAGTATATTATAAAAATAATTGATAATTATAATTTTTTTAATTTAAAAAAATACTAATTAATAGTATTTGTTAATTTATTATCTTTGTGTTTAGTATGTTGCACTTTATATTGAGAAAAAGGAGCAAAAGTGACAGCTTCAAATATAAATATATATAATTAATCTAAATCAAATCAATGAAAAAAGATAATAATTATAATAATTCCAAAAAGAGGGAAAAAGATATTTAGTAGTTACATTTTTTACTGTATTTATATAGCGCCAATCGGTAAGGTAGAAAAATGTAGTTTTTCTCTTTTTTTTTTAGCATTTATAAATGTTATTGTTTATTGATCTGTTATTTATTTATTAAAATTTTATTTTGTTATTAATAATATAGTTTTCATTGATAATTTTTTGTTTATAAATTTATTTAATTTTCTTTCTTGAAATTGATTTATGCGCTTGTGCATGCGCATGTGTCAGTTTTTGTTTATAAACAATTTGCAAAAATTCCACTAATTTATTGGTTTTTATTGGATAAAAATTAAAATAGAAAATTTAATAAACATTGATAAAATTATATTGTTATTTACTCGATTAAGTATATAAATTTAATCTCAAAAAAAATTGAAAGAAAAAAATTCTTTTTAGTCTATTTTTTTAACTTATAAGGCTACCAACATTTGAAAACAAAATTTCCTAATTTTATTTATTTTAATAAATAATTTTTTTTTTCAAATCGAAAATTTTCCAAATCTATTAAATTGTCATGAAAATATGCCGATTTGTTTTTTTTTTTTTATTTTTTGTACAATCATGTTAGTGCATATCAAGAAGACTAGAGACCTCTAGTCTTCTTGGTGCATATAATTTGATTTAGGTTAAATAATAACTAACTTGCCATTGCCATAAGGCACCAATAGTGATAGACATAAAAATAAGGTGATGTAAAAATAAAAAACTAAAGGCATACCTATAAAAGCAATAGATAGAATTGTATATATAACATAACAAACTTCGTGAAATTATAACTTTAAAGGACAGAGTTTAGTTTATTCTATGGCGATTGGATATGCTAAATCATTTGTAAACTAGAATTCTCGTGGAAAATTGTGGAAAACTTCTCGAAAGAAAACATTAATTGAACGAGCAGGCACGTGGCTTTACAAGTTATTGAGGTTAAACGCTATTTTAATCATGTTCATCGAAAAAAGGTGTAAAATGCAAACAATTGATCAAGTTTTATATAATAAGTTGTTCAAATTAATTATTTAAATGTAATAATCAACTGATTATTGTTTACAGATTAACACAAAGGATAGAGGCTAATGCAAAAAAGACTCAATGGCTTGAACAGTTGACTTCAATATCAGAAGAATTTATACTTGAAGACGTAAGTTTCTGTAGTAATTAAATAATAATATTTTAATTATTCGATTGTTGATTAACATAAATAATAAATATAATTTTTTGAATAGATTAACTCAAACCACAAATGTATTGATACAGATATTGATACTGATGATGATACTGATGACGATGATAATGATTATTATGATTATATTGATTATGATGATTATGCTGATGATGATGATGATCGCAATGATATTTATAATGATGTTATTTATGATGACGATATTCGATATAGAAAAAATAGTAATAGTGATTCTGAGGAAACAGAATCATTAGCAAAGCGTGAGAAGCTCGCTAAGCGTATGATACGAATGCGTCCACTGTTTGATAGTCAACCAAAATTCGAAACACGTAAGTTTAATAATATATATGCGTACTTTCGTGGTGGATTTTCTTGAACTTCCTAGTGGCTTTCCACCTCTACAATTTGTTCTTTCTTTTTCTTACCCTCTTTTAGAGATGGAAATTTTCTAGAAAACCCGCCATGAAAAAACGCACCTAATAACAATATAACTTGAAATATTTTGTATCTAAATATAATCATAATAATTAATTTTACAGTTTGCCAAGATTGGGGTAATCAACTTATCTATTCAAGCTTAAAAAAATATTGTTTTATCGATCCACAAATTTGTAATGCTGATCCAAACTATTCATTGGATGGGAAAAAAACTAATTTAGAATCTACATTCAACTTATGTGGATTTAATTTGACAAAATTAGATGTACGACACTATCCTGTTTCTGATATAATGCCAATAATTAATACTAATTGTCCAAATCTTAAGAAACTTTCATTTGAATTTGAAAAAATTGAAAGTAAAGATTTTGAGAATGCATTTAATAATATGTCTCAACTTGAAAAACTTGAAATTGACTGGAAATGTGAAAATTCAAATCTACCAATAACTTTAGTTAAGTCAATAGAACAAGTTGGTGGAACATTAAAAATACTTGATTTTTCAAACACTACAGAAAAAAATATACCAAGCTTACCAGATTCATTCATTTCGGTGAGTTTAAATTTTTTAAAATATATATTACAATAAAAAAAAATATTATTTTATAATGATAACTTATTTATACTACAGGTATTTCCTCGATTAGTTGTATTGGAAAAATTACGAATATGGGCTTTTGCTCATCTAAATCAACCATTGATTCAGTCTATTAGTGAAATAAAGAATTTAGTTTTTTTAACTCTAAGTACAATTTGGGTAAATGACCCACAGTCCAATGTGTATCCAATTGGCAATTTGAAAAATCTCAAGTGGTTATACATCCCTTTTGATTGTGGTGTTACAGATGAATTATTGATTAATCTTGGCAATAATGCTCTAAAAATAGAAGATATATCAATAGTTGGTACACACATAACAGATAATGGTATGATTGCACTTAATAATTTAAAACAACTAAAATCGTTTGATCTTCGTTTACGGAATATGCACAAAAAAAATGAGTTCATCACAGATCAATCACTTCAGTATTTATTTAATGAAAAATTGAAGTTCTTGGATCTTCCAAATTGCATTAATATTACTAATCATTCAGTGCTCAAACTTGTTCGAAATTTAAAAAATTTACGGCATTTAACTTTAGAAAATACAAAGATAACTTTTCCAATTGCCAAACAAATAGCTAATATAACAAAATATAAGAAGAAATATTTATCGATAACGGTTACTTTAGATGATCATAACAATTTTTTAAAATCATTTAATTATAATAACTTTAACGTATCATTTAGTTGTGTACGTAAGTATCGCATTAGTGATCAATTATAATAGTTAATTATTGTTATTGTATTTTTCGTGTCTATGAGGTTCATTGAATTTTAAAATTTTTTATAAAGTTTTAGAAATTTAATAACTATTTTGATATAAATGTATCGATTTTTGTTAAATTACAATTGACATATATGAAATGTAAATTTAATGAAAACGAGTCAAAATACTATAGTTTTGAATTACGATCATGGTCAAATAAAATAAAAATGTTGAAAATTTATGGTTCTTAGTATTATATTTTTATGATATCCAAATAAATCATTTGCTGGTTCTGTTGGATCAGATATTTCCCAATGCATCCTTGGTATTCTTTTAGTACATACAACTGTGTACAACAATAATAATACACCAAAAGGTTTTATCAATGCATCTATTCTTTGTGTCATGTATATCGTTCAACTTCATCTGAATCACCAATTGTAAATGTACTATATACACGTAGCAAAAAGTTATATAAACATTTCTGTATAACGTTTTTATAAAATAAATTTATTAATTTTTCATAGAATTTGAGCTGACCGAGCAAACGTTGTTTTGCTATATATATATATATAGAGTGAAACCGTCAGAAGAAGATCACGATGATCAATCAGCACATGTGCCAGAATTCGGTTATACATATCAACACATATAAAATTTGCGTGTCTGTGTATCCACTTCCTTACCGAATTTTTCAATCAGTCACATACATATACAGATTTTCCATGTATCGTTATATTCTCGCGCATGTGCGGATTGATCATCGTGAACTTCTTCTGACGGTTTCACCTATCATATATACCTACCCATCACTGCAGACAAGTACTGTTCGCATTTGATTCTACTTGATGAGAGCTTAATTCGTGATCAGAATTAATCAGAATAGTAACAGTAATAAGTTAGCAGTTTACCATTGTGATAAGACATCAAGTAATAGATATAAAATTAAGAGACAGAGTTTAGTTTATTCTATGGCAAATGTATTTGCTGAATCATTTCTAACCAAAAACTGTGGTGGAAAAATGTGGAAAACTTCTCTAACATTAATCGTACGGGCAGGCACGTGGCTTTACAAGTTATTGAGGTTAAACGCTATTTTAATCATGTTCATCGAAAAAAGGTGTAAAATGCAAACAATTGATCAAGTTTTATATAATAAGTTGTTCAAATTAATTATTTAAATGTGTTAATCAACTGGTTTTTGTTTACACAGATTAACACAAAGGGTAGAAGCTAATGCCAGAAAGACTCAATGGCTTGAACAGTTGACTTCAATATCAGAAGAATTTATACTTGAAGACGTAAGTTTCTGTAGTAATTAAATAATAATATTTTAATTATTCGATTATTGATTAACATAAATAATAAATATAATTTTTTGAATAGATTAACACAAACACCATATATATTGATACAGATAATGATGATACTGATGAAGATGATAATGATTATTATGATTATATTGATTATGATGATTATGCTGATGATGATGATGATCGCAATGATATTTATAATGATATTACTTATGATGACGATGATCGTAATAGAAAAAATGGTAATAGTGATTCTGAGGAAACAGAATCATTAGCAGAGCGTGAGAAGCTCGCTAAGCGTATGATACGAATGCGTCCACTGTTTGATAGTCAACCAAAATTCGAAACACGTAAGTTTAATAATATATATGCGTACTTTCATGGTGGATTTTCCTGGATTTTCTAGCGGCTTTTCACCTCTACAATTTGTTCTTTCTTTTTCTTACCCTCTTTTAAAGATGGAAATTTGCTAGAAAAACCGCCATGAAAAAACGCACTTAATAACAATATAACTTGAAATATTTTATATCTAAACATAATCATAATAATTAATTTTTCAGTTTGCCAAGATTGGGATAATGACTTTATGTATTCAAGCTTAAAAAAATATCGTTTTATGGATCCACAAATTTGTAATTCTGATTCAATCTATTCATTGGATGGGAAAAAAACTAATTTAGAATCTACATTCAACTTATGTGGATTTAATTTGACAAAATTAGATGTACGACAATATCCTGTTTCTCATATAATGCCAATGATTAATACTAATTGTCCAAATCTTAAGAAACTTTCATTTCAATTTGAAAAAATTAAAAGTAAAGATTTTGAGAATGTATTTAATAATATGTCTCAACTTGAAATACTTGAAATTGACTGGAAATGTGAAAATTCAAATCTACCAATAACTTTAGTTAAGTCAATAGAACAAGTTGGTGGAACATTAAAAATACTTGATCTTTCATACACTGCAGAAAAAAATATACCAAGCTTACCAGATTCATTCATTTCGGTGAGTAAATTTTTTAAAATATATATTACATCAAAAAAAAATATTATTTTATAATGATAACTTATTTATACTACAGGTATTTCCTCGATTAGTTGTTTTGAAAAAATTACGAATATGGGCTTTTGCTCATCTAAATCAACCATTGATTCAGTCTATTAGTGAAATAAAGAATTTAGTTTTTTTAGAACTAAGTACAATTTGGGTAAATGACCCACAGTCTAATGTGTATCCAATTGGCAATTTGAAAAATCTCAAGTGGTTAAACATCACTTTTGATTGTGGTGTTACAGATGAATTATTGATTAATCTTGGCAATAATGCTCTAAAAATAGAACATATATTAATAATTGGTACACATATAACTGATAATGGTATGATTGCACTTAATAATTTAAAACAACTAAAAAGGTTTGGTCTTCGTTTATGGACCACGAACCAAAAAAATGAGTTCATCACAGGTCAATCATTTCAGTATTTATTTAATGAAAAATTGAAGTACTTGGATCTCTCAAATTGCATTAATGTTACTAATCATTCAGTGCTCAAACTTGTTCGAAATTTAAAAAATTTACAGCATTTAAATTTACAAAATACAAAGATAACTTTTTCAATAGCTAATGAAATAGCTAATATAACAAAATATAAGAAGAAAAATTTATCGATAACGGTTACTTTAGATGATCATAACAATTTTTTAAAATCTTTTAGTTATAATAACTTTAACATAAGATTTGATTGTGTACGTAAGTATCTCATTGGTGATTAATTATAAGAGATAATTATTGTTATTGTATTTTTCGTTTATTGAATTTTAAAATTTTTTATAAATTGACTCAATTTCAATTTATTTTAAAACAAGTTATGGAGTTTTATTATTATATAAGTTTTAGAAATTTAATAACTATTTCGATATAAATTATCGATTCTTTTTTAAATACAATTGACATATATAAAATATAAAGTTAATGAAAACGAGTCAAAATACTATAGTTTTAAATTACGAGCATGGTCAAATAAAATAAAAATTTTTATAAAAAAAAAAAAAAAAAAAATATAAAAAAAAAAAAAATAAAAATAATTAAAAAAAAAACTAATAATGTATAAATTTTATGTAATAAAAGTTATATTATTGTGACAAATTGTTTTATTTAAAAAAAAAAAACCATAATCAATAATATAAAAATTTTATGTAATAAGTTATATTGCATAACATATCTATTATAACAAATTATGTTATTGAATAATCAATTTCATTAGCTATTTATTTATCACGATCAGGGATGTGCATATTGTGAGATTTTGAGTTGTTTACAATTATCCATAGATAAAACGTTTAATACGTATAAAACAGGATAAAACCCAGCTGATTTCTCAGGGGCTGCATCCGCAAGTTATCCCGAGCGACTGGGATAACTTTTTTGTCGCAAAACATGAAAATTTTAGCTTAATTTGTATCCTTTTCAATGGTTTACATCAAACGACTAAATCATTTTCAGGCGTTTTCATGTTATCCCGTGTAGGTGGGATAATCGAGTCAAGAATAGCTACCTAGAATAGTGATGTTTAACCACTTGAGATTTTTCAAATTGCCAATTGGATACACATTGGACTGTGGGTCATTTACCCAAGTTGTACTTAGAGTTAAAATAACTAAATTCTTTATTTCACTAATAGACTGAATCAATGGTTGATTTAGATGAGCAAAATACCATATTCGTAATTTTTCCAATACAATTAATCGAGGAAATACCTGTAGTATAAATAAGTTATCATTATAAAATAATATTTTTTTTTATTGTAATATATATTTTAAAAAATTTAAACTCACCGAAATGAATGAATCTGGTAAGCTTGGTTTATTTTTTTCTGCAGTGTATGAAAGATAAAGTATTTTTAATGTTCCACCAACTTGTTCTATTGACTTAACTAAAGTTATTGGTAGATTTGAATTTTCACATTTCCACTCAATGTTAAGTATTTCAAGTTGAGACATATTATTAAATGCATTCTCAAAATCTTTACTTTTAATTTTTTCAAATTGAAATGAAAGTTTCTTAAGATTTGGACAATTAGTATTAATTATTGGCATTATATGAGAAACAGGATATTGTCGTACATCTAATTTTGTCAAATTAAATCCACATAAGTTAATTGTAGATTCTAAATTAGTTTTTTTCCCATCCAATGAATAGATTGAATCAGAATTACAAATTTGTCGATCAATAAAACAATATTTTTTTAAGCTTGAATAGATAAGGTCATTGACCTAGAATAGGTAGCTATTCTTGACTCGATTATCCCACCTACACGGGATAACATGAAAACGCCTGAAAATGATTTAGTCGTTTGATGTAAACCATTGAAAAGGATACAAATTAAGCTAAAATTTTCATGTTTTACGACAAAAAAGTTATCCCAGTCGCTCGGGATAACTTGCGGATAATCAAGTCAAGAATAGCTACCCAGGGTAGCTATTCTTGACTCGATTATCCCACCTACACGGGATAACATGAAAACGCCTGAAAATGATTTAGTCGTTTGATGTAAACCATTGAGAAGGATACAAATTAAGCTAAAATTTTCATGTTTCGCGACAAAAAAGTTATCCCAGTCGCTCGGGATAACTTGCGGATAATCGAGTCAAGAATAGCTACCCAGGAGTGCTATTCTTGATCTCTTATTGCGGGAGTTATTGCGGGTCCCGCAATAACTGTTCGCCGGCATGAATTTGTGTCGCGACATCAAAAACCAAAGGCGCTTTTCAACGATTTTCATGCAAACCGACCATATTTCGGTAAAATAGGTTAGAAAAACATAAAATATGGTTGGTTTCTATGTCGAAAATATGTCGACTCTTTGACACCTTATTTTATGGTAATCTTCATAAATCACTAAGAGTATAAGTAAATTATAAATATTTTAATTATAAAATGACAATTATTTGTAGTTAAAATTTATATTTATTTTTTCTCTAAAAAAAAAATATCAACCAAATGCATACATTGCAGCGAAAATGGAGAGCTGGGTAGCTATCATGAAGAATAGAGAACAGGGTAGCTATTCTTGACTCGATTATCCGCAAGTTATCCCAAGCGACTGGGATAACTTTTTTGTCGCAAAACATGAAAATTTTAGCTTAATTTGTATCCTTCTCAATGGTTTACATCAAACGACTAAATCACTTTCAGGCGTTTTCATGTTATCCCGTGTAAGTGGGATAATCGAGTCAAGAATAGCTACCCAGGAGGACGAACTTAAATGGGGCTATCGAGCCAAAAACGCTACCAAAAACTAATTGCTGAATTAGTTCAATTTTGGCCTGTAGATTGCTCTTTTGCAGCGCTTGCACCACTTTTAGTTGTAGTAGTACGCGTACGTGTGATAATCTATGAAATGGTATCTTTATATGTGTAAGTGCAATGTTTATATTTATTTTATAACGAATCAATGTTATGTTGTTGACAATTTATTATTTATTTTTTAATTAAAAATTTTATTATTTTAATTTATTATTTTGCAAAAAAAAAAATGATTAAAATGATCACTCTATATATAAATTAATAATAAAAAACATTGATAAACAAACAACATTAGCTGCTGTCAGTTGGGTGGTCCAAAAGCGTTATTTCGCCCTCTTTATTTAATTTTTAAAACTAATTCACCACTTGGCGCTATGCCATAGAACTTTTTAGAAAAACTATGCTAGTCGACAAGGGTCTTAATATTACTAATCATTCAGTGCTCAACGTGCTTAAACTTGTTCGAAATTTAAAAAATTTACAGCATTTAACTTTACAAAATACAAAGATAACTTTTTCAATAGCTAATGAAATAGCTAATATAACGAAATATAAGAAGAAAAATTTATCGATAACGGTTACTTTAGATGATCATAACAATTTTTTACAATCATTTAGTTATAATAACTTTAACATAAGATTTGCTTGTGTACGTAAGTATCGCATTGGTGATCAATTATAATAGATAATTATTGTTATTGCATTTTTCGTGTCTATGAGGTTCATTGAATTTTAAAATTTTTTATAAAGTTTTAGAAATTTAATAACTATTTCGATATAAATGTATCGATTTTTGTTAAATTACAATTGACATATATGAAATGTAAATTTAATGAAAACGAGTCAAAATACTATAGTTTTGAATTACGAGCATGGACAAATACAATAAAAATTTTAATAAAAAAAAAAAAATGTTGAAAATTTATGGTTCTTAGTATTATATTTTTATGATATCCAAATGAGTCATTTGCTGGTTCTGTTGGATCAGATATTTCCCAATGCATCCTTGGTATTCTTTTAGTACATACAACTGTGTACAACAATAATAATACACCAAAAGGTTTTATCAATGCATCTATTCTTTGTGTCATGTATATCGTTCAACTTCATCTGAATCACCAATTGTAAATGTACTATATACACGTAGCAAAAAGTTATATAAACATTTCTGTATAACGTTTTTATAAAATAAATTTATTAATTTTTCATAGAATTTGAGCTGACCGAGCAAACGTTGTTTTGCTATATATATATATATAGAGTGAAACCGTCAGAAGAAGATCACGATGATCAATCAGCACATGTGCCAGAATTCGGTTATACATATCAACACATATAAAATTTGCTTGTCTGTGTTTCCACTTCCTTACCGAATTTTTCAATCAGTCACATACATATACAGATTTTCCATGTATCGTTATATTCTCGCGCATGTGCGGATTGATCATCGTGAACTTCTTCTGACGGTTTCACCTATCATATGTACCTACCCATCACTGCAGACAAGTACTGTTCGCATTTGATCCTACTTGATGAGAGCTTAATTCGTGATCAGAATTAATCAGAATAGTAACAGTAATAAGTTAGCAGTTTACCATTGTGAAAAGACATCAAGTAATAGATATAAAATTAAGGGACAGAGTTTAGTTTATTCCATGGCAAATGTATTTGCTGAATCATTTCTAACCAAAAACTTCTCTAACATTAATCGTACGGGCAGGCACGTGGCTTTACAAGTTATTGAGGTTAAACGCTATTTTAATCATGTTCATCGAAAAAAGGTGTAAAATGCAAACAATTGATCAAGTTTTATATAATAAGTTGTTCAAATTAATTATTTAAATGTGTTAATCAACTGGTTTTTGTTTACACAGATTAACACAAAGGGTAGAAGCTAATGCCAGAAAGACTCAATGGCTTGAACAGTTAACTTCAATATCAGAAGAATTTATACTTGAAGACGTAAGTTTCTGTAGTAATTAAATAATAATATTTTAATTATTCGATTGTTGATTAACATAAATAATAAATATAATTTTTTGAATAGATTAACTCAAACAACATATATATTGATACAGATATTGATACTGATGATGATACCGATGACGATGATAATGATTATTATGATTATATTGATTATGATAATTATGCTGATGATGATGATGATCGCAATGATATTTATAATGATATTATTTATGATGACGATTATCGTAATAGAAAAAATAGTAATAGTGATTCTGAGGAAACAGAATCATTAGCAGAGCGTGAGAAGCTCGCTAAGCGTATGATACGAATGCGTCCACTGTTTGATAGTCAACCAAAATTCGAAACACGTAAGTTTAATAATATATATGCGGACTTTCATGGTGGATTTTCCTGGATTTTCTAGCGGCTTTTCACCTCTACAATTTGTTCTTTCTTTTTCTTACCCTCTTTTAAAGATGGAAATTTGCTAGAAAAACCGCCATGAAAAAACGCACTTAATAACAATATAACTTGAAATATTTTATATCTAAACATAATCATAATAATTAATTTTTCAGTTTGCCAAGATTCGGTCAATGACCTTATCTATTCAAGCTTAAAAAAATATTGTTTTATTGATCGACAAATTTGTAATTCTGATTCAATCTATTCATTGGATGGGAAAAAAACTAATTTAGAATCTACAATTAACTTATGTGGATTTAATTTGACAAAATTAGATGTACGAGAATATCCTGTTTCTCATATAATGCCAATAATTAATACTAATTGTCCAAATCTTAAGAAACTTTCATTTCAATTTGAAAAAATTAAAAGTAAAGATTTTGAGAATGCATTTAATAATATGTCTCAACTTGAAATACTTAACATTGAGTGGAAATGTGAAAATTCAAATCTACCAATAACTTTAGTTAAGTCAATAGAACAAGTTGGTGGAACATTAAAAATACTTTATCTTTCATACACTGCAGAAAAAAATAAACCAAGCTTACCAGATTCATTCATTTCGGTGAGTTTAAATTTTTTAAAATATATATTACAATAAAAAAAAATATTATTTTATAATGATAACTTATTTATACTACAGGTATTTCCTCGATTAATTGTATTGGAAAAATTACGAATATGGTATTTTGCTCATCTAAATCAACCATTGATTCAGTCTATTAGTGAAATAAAGAATTTAGTTATTTTAACTCTAAGTACAACTTGGGTAAATGACCCACAGTCCAATGTGTATCCAATTGGCAATTTGAAAAATCTCAAGTGGTTAAACATCACTTTTGATTGTGGTGTTACAGATGAATTATTGATTAATCTTGGCAATAATGCTCTAAAAATAGAAGATATATCAATAGTTGGTACACACATAACAGATAATGGTATGATTGCACTTAATAATTTAAAACAACTAAAATCGTTTGATCTTCGTTTACGGAATATGCACAAAAAAAATGAGTTCATCACAGACCAATCACTTCAGTCTTTATTTAATGAAAAATTGGAGTACTTGGATCTCTCAAATTGCATTAATGTTACTAATCATTCAGTGCTCAAACTTGTTCGAAATTTAAAAAATTTACGGCGTTTAACTTTAAAAAATACAAAGATAACTTTTCCAATTGCCAAACAAATAGCTAATATAACAAAATATAAGAAGAAAAATTTATCGATAACGGTTACTTTAGATGATCATAACAATTTTTTAAAATCATTTGATTATAATAACTTTAACGTAAGATTTAGTTGTGTATACGCTCAACCAATGTTAGTTTAGGAGAAGGGGCTATGGCACTAAATGAATTTAACTAGGAGTGGGAGAAGCTTTTTTCCGTGTTGTAGAAACTAATTTTGGTAAATTTGACTTTACCTCAATATCGCATTGGTGATCAATTATAATAGATAATTATTGTTATTGTATTTTTCGTGTCCATGAGGTTCATTGAATTTCAAACTTAATTTCAATTTGTTTTAAAAAAAAATTATGGCGTTTTATTATTATAAATTATTAATATTTATGATAATAAAACTTATCAAAATGAAAAATAAAATTATATTATAATTTATTTTTAAAACAAAGAATTAAAACAAAAAAAAAATTCTTAAATTAGTTGTTTTCTGTTTTTAAAATAGAAAATGCATTGTTGGAAATTTCAAATAAAATATGATAATAAATGATTAACAACAAAATTAAAATAATTAATTATTGCAATTATTTTTTTTTAATTTTATTTATTTATTTCCGCAAAAATTTACGGAATCTCACAATTGTTTTTTTTTTTTTTTTTTTCACTTTAAAAATTAGTTAAACAAAATTATGTTTGTACACTCGGTATTGGCTTAAAAAATAATGATTTTTTATTTTTAATTTCCAGTAAAAACTCTAAAAATATTAACAAGCCAAATTATTTTTATTAATATTTTTTCTTTATCTTTATTGAATTTTCAAAAAAAATAAATAAAATAATAATCGCTAAATTATTTAATTTTTTCTAGAAAGACTATCAAAATTTAGATACATTTTAACTGATTTATTTGCTTTTTTTTTTTTCTTGTTAAATTACATTGAAAATATTAAATAACGACATAATTTTTTAGTCAAATAAATAATATTTGAATAAGAATATTAATTTGTTTGTTTAATAATATTTTTCAACTCACACAAAATTCAAATTCAATACGCATTTTGATAAATATTTGCGTGTGACACACCAACGACAAATAAACAAAAAAGCTGTCTAAATAATTCACTTCTTATTATATAAAAAAAAAATAAATAAATAACAATAATTAAGTACAAAAAATTAAATATTGTTTAATTATTATAAATTTTGAATATTTAAATCAATCAAAAAATAAACAATTATCACAAAAAATTAATTAATATATTATTTTCTAAATATTTAATTTAAAAATTGAAATGAATTTCTAAAATAAATTTATTTTTCATATTTATTTATAATTATTCTATCAAAGAAAAATTTCAAGTGATCAAAATTATTACACACATTTGTGCATGTATTATTATAATTCAATTTTAATATAACAAATTTTATTTTTTTTATAAAAACAAAATAACCCAAATAATAATTAATAACAAAAAAAAAAAATAAATGAATAATCACTGGTTTATTTTTACTGGTCAATTTGTAATTATCAAAATCGAAAAATAATAAGTAAACAACCATTACTAGAAAATATTCAATCAGGTACATTGTCATCAATGTTTTTTAAATTTTTGAATTCATAAAAATAAACTTAAACATTAATTCAATTAATTTTAGATAATTAAAAATTACCAAATATTATCAACAATAAATGAAAATAATTTATCAAAATTATATACCATTGAATATACACACGCAAATGTTGTTAATTTTTTTTAAATTTCAATTGAAAAAAAAATAAAATAATATAGAAAAATTCAAATTTAAATAGTCTAACAAAATTTAATTTTTTTTTATATTTTATGATAATTTATGATAAATTGATTGTAAAATTGTGTGTAAAAATAAAAACGAGCTAATTCAAATTACTTTGAAGGAAGCACACACGTAACTTAGGAAGAATTTAAGCAACAATTGCCATTAATAAATATCTAAATGATATTAATTTTGTGCTTTATAATAATTCATGTCAAAAAAAATGACTAGTTGGTATTGGTAAACCAATTAATTTGAAATAGTAACTATTTTTTTTTTCAAATTGAAAATTTTTCAAATTCATTAAATTGTCATGTATGCCGTTTTGTATTTTTTTAAATTTTATGTACAATCATGTAGCGCATTTAATTTAATGTAAATAATAATAATAGCTTAATTATTTGATGAAAAATAATTATGAATTTAAAAAAAAAAAAAAGATTAATTATTACAATTAAATTTAAAAATTGTACGTAATATTGAATTATTTTTTACGACAAAAATTATTTCACAACAACATTGAAGATAATTATTAAATTTATAACAAAAAAAAAAAAATGATAATAATAATTAAATAATAAGTATTTTTGTTTTGTTTGTTACCTTGTATTATTAATTAAGCTTCAGTTGATGTAACTAATGAATTTTTAGGTGTATAAGCTGTTGCATTTGGATCAAGATTTGATACTGTACAACCAGAACTTGAACTTTCATTTGTACGTATATTATTATTAACAATTCTAACATCATTAATATTATTATGATTATTTAAACGTAATTTTGATGTTGATGATATTGATGATGTTGGTGTTTGATTAAATGTATCTTGTGGCATAACAGCAAGATCTTGTGCAATTTTAGCTTTTAAAATTTCAATTTCTTTTTCTTTTTGTCTCATATGATTTTCACATATTTCAAGTTGTCGTTTAGCTTCACCAAGTGCAGAAAATAAATCAAGTTTTATTCTTGTTTCAGCACTTAAACTATTTTCTAAATGTAAATTTTTATCTTGTAATGCATTTAATGCACCAAGTAATAATTCAGTTTTACTATGATTATCTTTACAATTAACTGTATCTTTTTCAAGATTATTATATTTTTCTTCTTTATTTATAATTTCTTTTTTTAAATTTTTTATTTCTTGTTCAAATTGTAAACGACGTGTTTTACATATATCAGTACATTCTTGTCTAATATAATTTTGTGTTTGTGATGTTTGTATATTAAGACGTTCTTCAGCAGCACGACGTGCACGTCTTTCACTATGTAATGATGTTTCACAAACATTTCTTTGACGACGTTCTTCAGCAATACGTTTTTCTAATGTTGTCATTGTTTGTTTATCAATATTTCTTGTTGTTATTATATTTTGTAATTTATTTTGTAATTGTTCATGATCATATTGTAAATTTGCTAAATTACTTTTATATTGTTTTTCATTAATTAATAAATTATTTATTTGTAAACGTAAATCTTGTTCACATTGTTTATTTGTTTGTAATTCTGTTTTTAATTTTTTAATATCATTTTCAAGTTTTTTACATATTATTATTTTTTGACAATAATCATCATGTTGTTTTGTATTATTTTGTTCATTTAATGTATTATCAATTATATTTTTATTATGACGATTTTTTTTATTATCTTTATTATTATTATTTATTGAATTTAATGAATCACGATTTTCTTTAGTATTATTTAATTTATTATTTGTATTATTTTTATTATTATAATTTGTATTATTATTATTTATTTTTATATTTTTTTCTTTTTCATTATCATGTGTATCATAATTATTAACACTACTATTATTAACACGTTCAACTAATTGTATATCATGTTGATTTGTTAATGTTGATATACCATTACTTTGTGAAAATTTTTTATCATTATTTTTACTATGTGGTTCATCTTGTTGATTATGTTGATTATGTTGTTGATGGTGATTATGATGATGATGATGATGATGATGATGGTGTTTGTCATTTTTATCCATTGATTTTTTATGATTATTTTTATTATTTGTAACATTATGTTGTATGTGCGATGTATCATTGTGTATATTACCATTTTGTAAATTTACATCAGTCGTTGATATTGTTGATACAATTGAATTTGTATTTCCTATTTAATAAAAAAAATTATATTAGTTAATTGATAAATTATTTTAATTATTATATTAATTAATTTTGTTTTATATATTGTTAATAAATACAAGCTACCTTTAATTTTTTCTGGACTTTGATTACATTGTAAATTTGTTTTATTAATTGTTTTTGTAACTGTTTCATTATTTAAAAATGTTGAATTTTGTGAACGTATATTTGATGATGATGATGATGATGAAGATGATGATTGTTGTTGTTGTTCAATTGGCAATGCTTGTAATAATAATTGATAATAAAATTCATTTTCTTTAGCTACATCTCTTTGTTTTCTTTGTCTTATTCTATAACCAACATAACTTTTTAAACCAAAACCAAGTGTCACAACTGGATATCCAATACTATAAATAATAAAAATTAAAACATCATATTAATTATAAATTAACAAAAAATTTGATTTTTTTAAATTAATTTTTACCAGTGTGCAGCAAATGGTCTGCAAAGATCCAGATGAAATGGCATGTGTCGTAAATCTCGTAATCTAATAGCAGCTTCAATGTACAGAAATAGTAACCACAACATTATTGTTGGTAAACAAACACCTTTGTCTATGATAAAAAAAAAAAAAAACAAAACAGTAAATAAAACATTGTTAATTGTAGCCTTTATTTTTAATTAATTTATTTACCTGTATGCCATACGTATTGCACCCAAACATATGTACTTGCAGCAAAAAATAACCAATGAACAGGAATAAAAAAAAAGCAAATCATATCTGATGTTAATGCAATGCAAATAAAAAATACTGAAAATGCCTGTAATAATAAAAATTAATTTAATTATTATTAAATGATCAAACGCCAAAAGTTCTACATTAAATTCTTTGAATAGAAATAAAATAAATAAAAAAAGAAACTAGTTGGGTCAGCCAATGATATTTAATTTATCTATTAAAAGAAACAAATATAATTTAACAAAAACAACTTACCAATCCTTGATATTTAAATGAATCATAAACACTTCTTAAAAGTAGCCAAAATGGCCATAAAAATTCAAAACGAAATTCAAGAATAAAATCAGCAAGTATAACTACAGCCCACAGTAACAAAAATTTAAGATATAATATTGTGCTGTAATCAAAAAATATAAACAAAATATATTATTAATTAATAAAATAATTTTATTGATAAATAATATTTTAATATTAAATTACCCTCCATAAATTCCTTCAGTTATTTTATTTTTTTTAACAGGCCTCCGAAGCTTTCCACACTCAGCGTTTCGTCTTTTCATAATTTTTATTTTTTGACAATTAAAATTCAAATAAAATAATCAACTTTTTATTGTCATAAAAGTATTCAAACACTTTTGAAATATATAAATATTGTTTATATATAAAAATTTCTATAATGAAAAAATAAATCAATAATCATTAATTATTAAAATTCATAAATAAATTTAGTAAATTATTTTCTTGTTAAATAAATATAATAAAAATATCAACATAAATTATATTTATTTACATTAAATATTAATTTTATTACCTTATTATTATTATTATCATTTAATATTGATAATTTTATTAATTAATTTTCTTTTTTATTTTCAATAATATTTAATATTTAATATTATTTTATCTTAACAATTCTGTTGATGTGATAATTGTTATATTGACAATGTAATTTATGAAAAAATATATTTTGAAATGAAAAATAAAAATAAAAATAAAAATAAAAGAAAAACACTCAATGAAAATAAAATAACATTTTAATACAAAAATAACTGATGAATTTATTTAAGTGTATTTAATTATAAACCTCGTTAATTTTTATTTTATTTCACTTGCAAATTTGCAAATCAACAACTCTTTTTATTTTATTTTATTTCATCAAAATTAGCTGAATGATAACAGCAGCACTGTATTTTACATTCTGTATGTATATATAAATAACATCACTGTTATAAAATTGCAATACACCAATGTCATGCATAGAGTTACACAGTTATCACTGTTAATAACATTAAACACTCAATTATTTATGTTAGTCATCAATTTTATAAATTAATATTTATATATAATCATGTTAATACTTGTTTGGACTTGTTGATGACATTATATTATTATCTTCTATATATTTTTCTATTTGAGTTTTGATGTTTTGTTTGTGATTGTGCTTGTCATCTGTTTGGATCTGTTGTTACCTTTTAAGGTACGTTTTCACTTGTATTATGAATTTATGGCAAATCGACATTTAGCGACTGATTGTTTTCTATTATTATTATTATTTTTTATTGTTTTTAGAATATTGCAGAATTTTGTTTTTTTGCGCATGACACTGAGTGGTCATTAAACAAAAATATATATTTATTGTAATTTGGATTTTTTAAAATGAATATTTGATTTATTTGAATGAAATAAGCAAGAAAAAGAGATGAATTATATGAAAAATTATAATTTGAATTTTTTTTTTGATAAATACGATAAAAAATTTAAAGAAATTTGTAAAAAGGAAATTGAAAATTCATAAATGGAAGCGTTTGAAATGGTTGGATGCGTTGAGTGTCTTGCATGAATAAAATTTTCAAGTGGATACACAACTTAACGGTAAATATTATGTCAACATAACCTATTTATAAAAATTTACAGCTATTTATTTATATTTTTTTTTTGAAAGATAAATTGCGTAGGTTTTTGTATAATGTACAAATAAAAAATTAGCATAAAAAAAATTGAGTGATGATTCCATATTGGTGTACAAAATATCAAATGACAAATATATTGTCATCAAGATAACATATAATTTAACAAAAAAAAAAAATAAATAAATAAAAATTATATCATAAAATTTGTTTTTTAAAAATGGATGAAAATAAGAAAAAAAATGATAAAGTTGATTGGTCTAAATATGGTCTAGGTAATCATGATAATCCAGGTAATTCACAAGAAAATTATGATGGTTTTGATATTGACATTTATCCAACTGGTGCAAATGAATTATATGCACAAGATTTTAATGCAAAACCTTGGTGGAAATCAAATTTTTTTATATCACAACCAGTATTATTTGGTACTTGGGATGGTGTTTTTACCTCTTGTCTTATCAATATTTTTGGAGTAATTATATTATTAAGATCTGGATGGGTTGTTGGACAAGCTGGTGCACTTCATGCTGTATTAATTATTTTATCAACTGGTAAGATTTATTATTTATTTTTTAATAATTTATTTTTATATTTTAATAATGTTTTTTCTTCTTTTTTTTTTTGTAGTTTGTGTTGCTCTAGTTACTGTACTGTCAGCAGTAGGTATTTGTGAACGTTGTAGAGTTGAAAGTGGTGGTGTTTATTTTCTTTTATCTCATGTATTGGGATCAAGATTTGGTGGATCTATTGGTCTACTCTACTGTTTTGGTCAGGTAAAATAAAAAAAACCAATGATATAATTTAATTTAATTTATTTAAAAAAAAAAAAAAATAATTTAATAAAATAAAAATGTATTTTAGGCTGTTGGATGTGCATTAAATGTATTGGGTTTTGGTGAATCAATGGCTGGTTTAGTTGGTTTAGACACAGCTTGGGCAAAACGTGGTTTTGCTTGTCTTGCTGTTGTTCTTTTATCAATAATAAATGTAGCTGGTGTTAAAGTTGTGATAAAACTACAATTTATTCTTTTATTAATATTATTACTTGCTGGATTTGATTTTGCTGTTGGAAGTTTTACTCATATTGAACCAAATGAAGGTTTTATTGGATGGTCATTTGAAAATTTAAAGAATAATACATTTACATCATATGAAGATGGTTATGGTTGGTTTAAAATATTTGGAGTATTTTTTCCAACAGTAACTGGTGTTTTAGCTGGTATTAATATGTCTGGTGATTTACGTAATCCATCAAAAGACATACCAAATGGTACACTTGCTGCACTTGGTACTGGTACAATATTGTATCTTGGTTTTTCATTATTTTTAGCATCAACATGTACAAGATCAGCATTATTAACAAATTTTATGATTGCATCAACAGTATCAGCATTTTCAGTATTATTATTAGCTGGATTATATGTATCATCATTTAGTAGTTGTCTTGGTGCAATGTATGGTACACCAAGAGTATTACAATCAATTGCCAGTCAAAATGTTATACCTGGAATAAGTTGTCTTCAACGTGGTCGTGGACCAAATAAAGTACCAGTTTATTCAATGATTGTTGTTGCAATTGTAACATTAACATTTATTATAACTGGTGAAATAAATACACTTGCACCAATTGTAACAATGCCATTTTTATTAACTTATGCATGTTTAGATTATGCATATTTTGCTCTTGCACAAACATTTGATCTTCAACATAGACGTGAACAACGTTTTCGTAATCAAACATCATCATCATCAACAACAACAATATATGAAAGAAATTATGGTACATCTGATAGAAATGATATTACACCTGAAATTGATAATGATTTAGATAATTTATTTCCTGAAAGAACACATCATAAAAATTCAAATATTGATACATCACCAATTGAAGATAATTCAAATGATAATAAACAAATTAAAAAACCAAATATTCATGGTAAACTTGGTAATTGGTATAGTCCACTTTGTAATAGATGGTTTTCATTAATTGGTGCACTTGTTAAACTTTTAATTATGTTTTTGGTACATTGGGGCTATGCTATTGCTAATATTGTTGTTGTTTTTCTTGTATGGAGTTATGTTGGTCATGCAAATCCAGCTGTTAAACCTGGTTTATCAGCTGAATTTAAATTTTTTGAATGGATTAAATTATCAATATTTAAATTAATGGGTAAAAGAGTTTATGATTATGAACAAATTGTTGTAACACCTGTACATCATGGAGTTGAAACATGGTCAACTCAATTAAATGAAGACAATGATGATTTTTCAGAAAGACGAAGGTATCATCAAACAGCAACAGTTACTGGACAATATGTCAATATTGACTGATTTAATTAAAATAATAATATCATTTATTATTTTTTATTAGAAAATTTAATTTAATTTAATTTAATTATATTTATTTTTTATTATTCAGGCAGCAATTTAACTCAATTTTATATTTAATATACAACAAATATAAGTGATTATAATTATAATAACTTTTTATTTAAGATAATAATATAATAATTATATTTTTAATAATAATATTTGTAATAAGATTTTTTATATTATTGTTAAGTGCAATAAATAATATTTCATAATTAAATGTCGAATTTGTACATGTAAATTCATATTTTTAGAGTTCATTTTTCTAGATGATAAGTTTTCCATTCATTGATAAAGTCCTTTCGCTATTTCTTTATTTTCTTTTTTACGAAGTTAATCCATTGTAAAGAAAAAAAAACCAAGAATTTTCCGCTATTTTCTTGAAATTGGATGTACAGTAATGAGTGTCTGTGTGTGTTTCGAAATTGACAGAGAGAAATGCAAAAAAAAAGAGAGAAAATAAAAAAATATTGTGTGACTTTTGTTGATTGTTATTTGTTGTTGGATAAAAACCAGATTAAAATTTCAATAAACATGATTGAGTGGTTTGAAAGAAAAATAATCAGTATTGATGAAAATACTGATAATGAAATTAAAAAAGAAATTCTTGAAGATTTTAAAATTAAATTAAAAAGTTTAACTTCAATTGAACTACATAATATTGCACAAAATTTAGATTTTACTCGTTTATTTTCACAGCTAACCTCAAATGACAGGTTGGATGACAAGCATTTATTTATTTATTTATTTATTTATAACTTTTTATTGATTTTAGAAAAAAATAAACAAATAATAAATCAATTAATTTAATTTTTATTTTAGCATTTATAATGAAGAAGTCTGCAGTAATTTATCAACATTATTTGATGTTCTGGAACCCGGTGAAATTCTAAAAAGATTTCCAATGGAAATGAGTCAATTTATTGTTCATCAAGATCCAATTGTTAAAAAATTGGTTTTAAAAGAATTATTAAAAACAGCATCATCAATAAATGTTACACTTTTAATAAATGATGTAAATCTTTTAAATTTAATTATTGAAGAAATTGGTAAAGATGATCTTGTTGTTGCTAAAATTGCAATGGATATTATTAAACAAGTTGGTAAATCAAATGATGGAACAAAAATACTTTATTCATCTCCATTATTAAGATCACTTGCTCGTTTAATATCAAAACGTGGTGTTATAAGTTTTAGAATTTATGAAATTATTGTTGATATTGCAAAATTTTCAAAAGAAACACTTGATGCATCAGCAACATCTGGTTTTCTAAATAGTTTAATAAATACTTTAGAAGATGATGATGTATTATTACAATTAAATGGACTTGAAATAATGGCTGAATTAGCAACGACAAATTATGGTTTAGATTATCTTGAAGAAAGAGATGTATTAAAAAATTTAAGTGATAAAATTGCTAATGTTAATGAAAATCCACTTTCAATGTTATTAATACCAGGTCTTATGAAATTTTTTGGTAAAATATCTAAAACTCGTATTGATATATTTTCAAAATATCCACCAGTTATTTATGCATTATTTGAAGTTATTAATGAAACAGAAGATACATTATTATTAACAAATGCACTTGATACACTTGGTCATATTTCATCAACAAATGATGGTAAATATGCATTACAAGATTTAGGACAATTTATGAATAATGCAGTTAAAAGAATAAGTCAAGTTATCAAAACAATGCCAAGTGATTTAAAAGTTGTTGGATTAGATTGTTTGGCATTGTTATTATATGTTGATAAAACAAAACGTGACAATAAAATAATGTCATTAACAAAAAATTGGTTTGATTTAATTAATAATGATCCACTTGATATGATTATTGGATATTGTCGTCAACCATTTCAAGATATTAAAATATCAAGTTATCATGTACTTAATTCAATGTCAAATCAAACATGGGGACATGAACAAATATTATCTTATCCTGGTTTAATTGAATTATTATTATCAAGAAATAATGATTGTGATAAAATTATCAAAGAAATAAAATATGAAATTATTCAAAATTTATCTGAAGCATCTGATGTATTTGATAGTGGTACTATACAAAAATTTAAAACTTATATTCATCAAGGACCATATTATGTTGATCTTGAAACAGAAGTTGCAACTGAAGTACCAGCTTAATTATTTATTTAAAATATAAATTATTATAATTAATGGTTTTGGTTTTTTTTTTTTTTACAAATATATGAATAAAAAAAAAACAATTAATTTAAAAGTAAGATAAAATAATTTATTTTTTACATATTAATAATATAAAATTATCGTATAAAATATAATATTTAAAATTATTAATTCATAAAATTATAACTATCATTAAGCTAAGCCTTTTTTTATTTTCATTTTGTTTGTTTTATTATTTTTTTTTATATTAATTAAATAATAAAAATAATATTAATGTATACGTTTTTTTTTCTTGGGTGATACAATTTTGAGCATACTTACAACTGGTGCTTCAAATGCCAATGATACAACAAATGATATTACATAAGAAAGTACAACTTGTCCAATAAAAACAATCATCTGAAAAATAATTTAATTAAATATTAAAAAATTCTTTTTTTAAAAATAAAATAAATAATTGATTAATTTAATAAACATACAACAATATCTTTTCCTAAATGAAATGGTGAATCCATATTCATAGCAGTCAGTCGAATAATAAGTGGATGTACAAGATATGCACAGTATGTTACTCTGCTAAATGGATATAAAATTGGAGCTGATAATACATCATTAACCCATCCTGATAAATAAAATAATATACATATTAAATAAACATGTTTTTTTCTTGTTTTTAATATGATTTAATTGTTTAAATAAATATACCTCCATATCCAGTACTACAAGCAATGACAATCCAAGCAAGTGCAAGTGCCCATGCACTGTGACTCAATGATGAATAAGATGCAGCTGTTATTGGTGAAAGTTCAGCTTCATAAAGACCATATAATAAACTCAATAAACAACTTGTAGAAAATAACCAACCAATACAAACTGTAGCCTTTAAAATATCAAATTATCAAAAGAAAAAGAAAAGGTTATTAATATTGTAAAAATAATTATGTTTTAATTAATTGATTAATTAATTATTTTGTACCTTTGACATTTTAATTTTACAATCAGTTTTAAAAAGAAAATAACCAACAGACATTCCAATAAAATATGGTCCAAGTCTTGTCCATGGTTTATCATAAATTTTATCAAATAATGCTAATGGATCATCAGAACTTGGCATATGATTATTAATAAGTGCAATATAACCAGTTGTTATCCATGAACTTATTAATAATGTAACAACAGAAAATGCTGCTATTTTAAAATGATTTGTTGCAACAACAAGAATAACTGCTCCAATAATATAAAATTGTGTATCATCAGCTAAATACCAACTCCATAACATACACTGCATTAAAATAAATAAATAAATAAATAAATAAGTAATTTTTATTATTAAAATTAATTAATTAAAAAAAATTACCATTTGTTCAACTGGAAATAATGTATTGATATATAATAAATTTCTCCACCAATAATTTGAACAATTAATATGATCAGAAGTTGGTGGTTCAAATACAGAATTAAAATAAAACCATTTCATTGTAACATTAACAACACCAAGTACAAACATATATGGTGTTGTAAGTCTACAAAATCTATATATAAGTAAACCCATAAATTTTAAAAAACCAGCAACAAAACCACGTGTACCTTGTGTTAATTTATTTAAATCACCCATAGCATTTGTACGAAAAAATAAATATGATACTAATAAACCACCCATAAAAAAAAATGTATCAACACTAAATGCACCATTTGTTATTGTTTGAAACATTAATTTTTTTTCTACAACTTTACGATATTCCATATTATCAGAATATTTAAACATAACAATACATGTATGACCAAGAATAACCCAAGCCATTGATAATGCACGTAAACCATGAATTGTACTTATTGTATCACGACCAACTGATGAATCACAAATTGTTTTCATATTTTCACGTATTGAAAATGACAATAAAAGTTCTTCACATACATCTGAAAGTATCATTAATATGATCAATAATAAAAATAAAAATACAATATTCATCAATTGATTAAACATCAAAAACTTTTTAAATACATCAATTAAATACTGATACTAATTATCTTTTTCATTTCAAGTTTGTCTAGCTGTACTTACTTAAATTGAGAATTTGTCCAACATTTGTTGAAGTAGATTGAACAATTGGACACTGAGGAATATTTATTTCATTTTCATTGTTGTTGTTAACTGGTGTTACAAGATCTCCAACAGCATCAAATGATCCAACTGGAACAGGTATGTAGACCTTACCATCAAATTCTACCTAATACAATAACAATATTGTGTCACTATATACATACAGACACTTTTATATTGTCCAAGTATGTATTTTTATATATGCAAGACAATCATTGTTAATATATATATTATCTTATAACAATCAGCATTTGTAACTTTTTTTTTTTATATTTATAATTATGTTACTTACCGTTTGGTAATTTATGCTGTGGAAATGTACTTATTTGTTCCAATTTACTAGGTTTTTCAACATCATACATCATATGAATTTTATTTCTTGATGATTTTACTGATAACCAGTAGTCATATGATGTTCCAATAATCATCATGAATAATGCAAATAAACTGCAACCACTTGAATAGAAAAAGAACAAATAAATTAATAATAAAATTAAAATAAACAAAAAAAATAATATAATTTTAATATTAATTTAAATTACACAAGTGTCCAAAATACAGGATCTTCATAAATATCATAATACTGATGATGATCACGAACTTTTTCAATGAATGAATGTTTTCTAGCAACATTACTAGCAGCCAATTTTCCAATGATCATTACATCATCAGCTGTACAAGAAAAAGGAAGACAAACTCCAAGTTGTATTGATCTTGTCTTGAATAATAATAAAATTTAAAAAAAATAAAAATTAATCAAACAATGATATTATAAAGAAGAAAAATAATACTTACAATTGGAGAAATAATACTTTCATTGATAAAAATTTTCATCATAAAAAAACCAAGTTTATAAGGTGGTGTATCATGTACAGGTAATAAATAAGGTTGACTTCCTGATGGACCATTATTAATATTAACTTTTAATTCACTATTAAATTCACCAATATCAGCATTTGATAAATGTTTATGTTGATTTTTTTTTGAATAATCATAACCAATGTATGCACATTCAGTTGCTGATCCAGTAAAAAATGAATTACCCCAAAAAAAACCATTTGTATATCTACCAGATGCATCATCAGCTGTAAATTTAATATAAATAATATATTTATTAAACTGATTTCATTTTTATATTATTAAAAAATAAGTTGTATCATCAGTATATCATTTAATTCATTGCCTATATAAATGAATAGTCATGGCGAAAGTCTTCCGCAAGTGTTGCAAAGAAAATAAAAAATAATATAAAAGTAGGTCAACGATGATTATTGTAGACACAAGTTAATATTTTATTTATTTAATTTTTAAATTTATATACTAGTTTTCTATTTTTTAAATATTTAAAATATATCAATTGAATTTAATAATAAACAATTATTTAATTTATCAATAATTTAACATGTGAATTTTTAATTTTACTTTCACAAATAATTTTCTCTTGAACTTTGATATTTTATTTGTCATAATTTTAATTATAAATAAATCAATAAAATTATTGACAAAATTTATATTATTAATTTATAAATTATTATTAAAATAATATTTAAATTAAATTTAACAATAATAATTTTATAACAAAGTCTAGACAAAGTTGTTTTATATATATATGAACTAATAAACATGGTAAACTTTCTATTCATGAAAGTGATCAAATAATATTATCTAATCAACAAGAGAGGGTTGATTGGTTGGTTGGTTGGTTGGTTTTTTTTTCTATTTATCATTTCGTT
Organism: Lysiphlebus fabarum; assembly: GCA_011426435.1. Lineage (NCBI taxonomy): Eukaryota > Metazoa > Arthropoda > Insecta > Hymenoptera > Braconidae > Lysiphlebus > Lysiphlebus fabarum. The sequence continues at coordinate 180,718 of WSYQ01001136.1, forward strand.
CTCCATAATTTAATGATCCTTTTAGCACATTAAAAAATTATCCAGTTGCATAATCACTATATTATTAAAACAACTAGGATGTTGCGCTGTTACATCAACTATCAAATACATAAATATAAATATAAAATAAAATAACGCCCATATTTCATAACAAAAATAAAGGATATATCTAAATAACGTCAATCAATGATAACCATTACCTATACAACTTGTTTTGTCCTTCCTACATTTGTTATTTTTCTTTTTTTTTTGTAATAAAAAATTAAATATTCCAAGGCAAATTAAATACAATGATATCATAAAATTTTATTCAATCAAATATGTAATATTATATTTTGATGATTTATTTTAATATATAGAAATAAAAAAATAAAAGAATAATTTTTCGTTACGTGAATTGTGTGAAAGTTGTATGTAGGCAAAATGATATACGTAATTTAATTTTTATATTTTTGTTACTTCATCCATATTGCAAATTTATGATGTCATTAAATATACAAACATATTTATAAATATAATATTTATTCATTTTTATAATTATCAAATCAAATAAATTATTAAAATAAAATTTAAATAAGTAAATTTATAATTGTATGTTTATGTTTGATAGAATTAATGAATGAAGTTATTTGTTCATCAAGTTAATTCAAAGTCAAGTTCATTTTTATATTCATGTTTTACCATAATTGAAATATTTGTCAATCATTGTTTTAAAATAAAATTACGTGTGATGCTTTAATACATTTTTTATAATAATAATAATAACAAATAATAAACAAGACAACAAGTTAACAACACAAAAAAAAAATGTAAAAAGATTATAATGATAAATCCTTGAGAATAAAGTTGTAGGTCCAGAGTTAATACCGGTTTTAAAAACTTGGTAAAGATTGCATCTTGTTGCACATTGAGTATGGTGCATTCAGTGCCGAGGTTTTTTAGTTTAAGTAACAAGGTTATCATCTGTTACTTTTCATAAAATTATTGTTGAATTGATAACTTTGATTGAAATTTATTTTAAAAATTTTTTTATATGATTTTTTTTGTTTTTAAAAATTTTGTTTTTTTTTTTTTTTAATGAATAATGTAATTAAAAAATTAGGTATTGAGATCTATTAGAAATTTAATTGTTAATTTATTTATGTTGTAGAATTTTTTTTAAATCGAAATTTCGATTAGTTCATTGAGTTGCGGGGAGAGAACGCGGAACGATTGAATAGAAATGTTAGTGAAAATATTTCGAAGAAGGTAATTAGTTATAAGGGTAAAAAAAAAAACATACAAGTTGGTAATCGGTAAATTGTATAAACAATCTTGTTTCCCCACCAATGTAGTATACAATATATAACTTGTTAATTTACGCCGACTTTCCGCTGTCCCATATTTCTATCTGATTCTACCAGCTGAAAGGAAATTATTTCGATTAAATTTATTTTATTTTTTTTATCATTATATTCCTGATGTAATATTTCTTTTGATTACTTTGAATCATTTTGTATATAAATATTGTATATTAACACAATTTAAAAAAAAAAAAAAACCCAGATACGTAGAAAATCCAGGAAAAAATTATTATTTAAAAAAATAAATATTAAGTACATGTTTTAAACCCGGAAAAATTTTATTTTTTCTTTATAAAAATGAAGTAATAATTTGATATATTTATATAGATAATTTTATTGAAAAAAAATTATTATCAATTTTGTTACTTAATAAATTTTGTAATACAAAAATTCATGTAATATAAATTTAATTTTTCAACTTCCATACATTTAATTAATCCAATATGTTAAAAAAATTAACAAAAAATTTAGAAAACTTATTTTTTTATGAAGAAAAAAAAAAGTAATTTACTCGTTTTTTAAAATATTTTTTCCAGGTATATTAAACCCCTAGTTTTATAATTTATATTATACAAGAGATCCGGTTTCGAATGATCTTTTTCGTTATGAAATGTGTCAGTGACACACTCAAAATATTCAACAGGATATCAACAGGATGTATTTTTATATTTTAGGGTTTTTGACGTCACCATATAAATATATAAATTTTTTAAAAATAATAAAACGTTTTTAATAATGCCAATTTTATAACTACAAATTTGTATATTTAATTTATATATAAAATTTAATTTTTTATATATTTTTTTTTTTACCTCAAGTCTACATTTTATGATGGTTTTGTGCTCAATTTGCTGACCCAGTCGGGGAAAGTATTATTCGGCAAAGAGAAAGTCACAAATATTGACCATTATTTTTGGTGTATCATCAATTAATATCAATATGATGATTTAATATTTAAATATTAGAAATTAATTTATTGATTTTTTAAAAATTTAAATTGGCCTTGAAAATAATTATTAATTTATTTTAATTTTAACTATGAAATAATAAATATTATATAACTTTTTAAAAAAAAAATAAAATTATTTTTTTAATATTGCAAAAATATTTAATTAATTTATTAATAATTTTATATAATTTTTTAAAATTACAATGATTATTATTTGTTGTAATTTTAATGTTATTTATTTTAAAAATTTTTGCAAAATAAATAATAAATTTGTTATATAAATAAATTAATTTTTTATTAAATATATTTTGCTAAAATAAAAAAATATATTTTTAAATTGCATTAGAATTTATTGTACAAACAATAATAAATATTTACTAAAGTTTGATATAGTGCATGAACAATGAAAACTTTCTCGGTTACCCACTGGATTATTATCATCACCAAACCGTGACTACGTTTTTTTTTTTTTTTTTTTATTTATAAACTTTTACCCTCTAGTTAAGAAATAAAAAGTGAAAAATTTAATAAATTTATTATAATTTAAAAATATATATATCTTATGCATATTTGTATTTTATTTATTTATAATTATTATTGTTTGTTGGAAAGTAAGATCATCGATTTCATTTTTATTTTATATAATTTATAAATTATTATTTTATAGAAAAAAAAAATATTAAATTATTATGATTTCTATAAAAATAAACTTTCAATTGAAAACATTGTTTAGAAAAATATATTTTTAAATTTTTATAAATTTTAATTTTTAATTTAATATTTAATAATTAAATAGCCAAAAAATATTTTCAATAAATAATTAAAACATTTTTGATATTATTATTGTTTAATTATTAAAAAATACTACTAAAAATTGAAAAAAAAATTAATATACATTAATTAATTACAAAAAAAAACACAGTTAAATTTACTAATTAACTGATTAAAAAAACATGATCAATTATGTATGAAAATATTAAGAATTTATAATTTAGTTATTCTGCTAAAAGTGAAACGTTAAATGAATGAAAGTTGGTAAACGAAGACGTTCTTAATTTAAAATAAATATTCTACACGTCATATTTTCATTTTTTTATATAAATTCATATACATATCCGTTATAAAATTGATTAGTTTAAACACGTTAATTTTTATCATCACGTCAACACACTATTTATTCAATTTAATATATATATATTTTCAAATAAAATAAAATCGAAAAATAAAAAAAAAAAAAAGTATAAATTTTTTTATTGTGATACCAAGAAAAGATAGGTAAAAAGAAAGCTGATAAAAAATGTTGATTTAAAAAGAAGAAGATTAACAAAATGAGAGGATTTAAGGAAAAGAGAGAGTAAAAAAAATTTTAAAAAAAAAAAAAATTGAAAAGCCATGTAGAGAAAGTGCTGAGGCATGTCTATCAATTATCATAACATTATCATTAAATGAGAAAAAAAAAAAAAACAATAATCGATTAGAGCATAGCATAGTTAAAAAAAAAAAACATTTTAGCATAAATTATTTAATAATTTGTTTAAGAAAATATATTAAATTGTTACCTTTTAATGCCCAAACTTGATTTTCTTTGAGTCCTTTAATATATCTCGTAATATCTTTATCACAATAATTACTAATTGGATATTCAGCTTCTTTCCAATTATTAGCAAGATTTCTTGTACTATAAACATCTAATAATTCGCTAATTGTATTCCAATTATCACTTGTATTATTTGTTATTATTTCTGGTAAACTTCTTGTTCTATGCACCGAATTTAATATCAATTTATCAAAATTAACATCTTGTAAATTTTTTACACTTTGTAATTCTTCGCAATAAACATTTATTATCATAGATAATATTAATATCCACTTAATATTCATTTTTAAAAAATATATTTTGTATTAATTTAATTAAATTTTAATCATACTTTAATAATTTTATATATTATATTTTATTATTTAATTTTAATTATGTTCATATTTTTTATTTTATTTTATCATTAAATGAAAAATAATTAATTAAACTTTTTTATTATATTTTTTTTCTATTTTTTTTTTTTTTTTATTGTTTTCTATATGATGGTCATTGACAAACTGTGGTGGGCCAACAGTGCAACATCAGTTACAGGTGAATAAATAAGTTTTAGTCAAAGTGGATTCTCTTACTGTCTGTTTGAATTACAAAGTCAAAAAGAAATTTATATGGAGAGGGCAAGAGAAAAATACTTGAGAATGTTTTGAGGCCTTTTGCTTGGTCAAATAATAACAACTCCCCTCTACATTATTTTACAATTTTTTTTGCTCGAAATGCCTTGAAATATATCAATAATAAAATATATATTCCAGATCACATAATTATTTCATGATGAAAACAATTTTTTTTTTTAATCTATACAACATTGTAACAATTTTATATGAAAAAAACTATCTATTGATTTTTTTTTTTAAGTTTAAATGAGAAGAAAAAAAACAATGTTTATATTAATGTATGCATTAAGGACAATAGGATATAAAATTATTTACGTAACTAAAGTTGTTAATTTTTTTTTTTTAAAAAGTATTCTGTAAGAATGTCAAGAGTTTTAAAATAATGAAACACCTTTTCTTTTACCAAAAAAAAAAAATAATTATATTTATAACGTTGTTGTTTTAATGACAATGAATTAAATTTAGATAAAAAAAATTAATAAAATTTATTTACTTAACATTTTATATGTCAAGTATTATTTTTAAAATAAAAATGTTTTTTTTTTAATATTAAAATACCACTTGATTCGAAATTTACATTAATGTTTTTTTTATTTAGTTTTATCAATGTATTTTTTTTTTTAAATTACATACTGTTAGAAAATTGATTTAAAAAAAAAAAAAAAGTGAAATCCATTTGAAAAAAGAGATTTTTCCATAATTTCTTTGTGAATATTTTTTTTTTATTATTTAATTAAATTTATTGGAATTGTTTCAAGTTTTTACAGTTTTTTTGTAATTAAATTTGACGAAATTTTTTAAATATTATTTCGATTTTGGATTATTTACAAGATTTAAAGAAATATAAATTTATGTAATTAAAATTGTAGATAAATAAATGATAGATTAGAAAATAAAAAACAACTACTTCCGTTTGTTGGTAACAAAAAAAAATATGTCAATGATATTTACCAAAGTTTCATTCACCAGTTAAATTATTATTCAATTTTTTTAATCGTAGTATTTTGTTAAATCATAAAAATATTGATAAAATGATAAATTTTTTAAACGCAACTATATTTATTACAAATAAATTAAAACTCATTGTATATATTAATAAAATTTCTTAAAATATATCACAATAATTCAAGTACAACATATAAAAGAGTGTTGAAAACTCTCAAAGACTATATAAAACAAAAATTTGTTTATATTATTGTTGAATATTTTTTTTCAAGTTCATAGACAATTATGTCAACGAAATATATATAAAATAAACTATTTTTATATTTATTTTTCATTTGTATTTTTTTCTTAAAAATTTATATTATTTATGACAAGAGCGTTTTAAATGACTAGCTCATTTAATTATTAATTAAACTTACGTGTAATGTTGCGTTATTATATTCAAGTATATATTTTCTGAAATATAAAAATAAAAGTATAAAATCGAATTAATATTTGTGCACTAATTGCAATTGATTTGAACAATTATTTATTTATTTTTTTTTTGATAATTTGAAGCAACGAATAAACTTTGAATATTAATTTTTACTTTGTATTTTAATAAAAAGTAAATATAAAATGAATTTTTGAAAATAAATTACCTCATGTTTTAATTCTAGAAGCACTCTTCATAAAACCATTACGATTTTTATCATTTTTGTTGTTTAAATAATTATTTTTTCCTCTACGATGTTCAAATAAAACATCAGAGTCCGTATCAGATTCAGATAGTACCATCTTGTGTTTTGCTGAAACTGGAATTAAACCAACTTTAAATAAACATAAGTTGTCTGTATTTAAACTATCAAATTCGAAAAATTAAAAAATATATATTTAAAAAAAAAAAAAGATTAAACAAATATAAGATATAATCAAGAAGATGAATAGAATCCAAGGTCCATGCGAAACATACATGCAGCTGATGAATCTTCTTCAATATCTGGTTGAAGAAGTGAATAACGTGCTGTTTTTTTTTTTGGTCTTGTTTTTTTTTGTCCAGAACATAATTTGTAGCATAAACATGCTATACCCCAAACAAGTCCAATCCAACAAACAGTCAATGAAAGAAGAGCAATTATAACATAAAGAATACTCCAATCTTTAAAAAATAAAAACAAATAATTTTATCAATTAATTTATTATAATTATTATAAAAATATTTATTTAAAATAAGCAAATACTAACCACAATTAGCATCACCATTTCCTAAATATTGTTCAATTAAATTTTGCATCCAAAATGCTTCACAAAGACATCTACGTGTTTCTTCATTACATACTCCATGTCCAGAACAATTATTTTGACAAATAACAGTATCAATTGATGATACTGAAAGTTGAAGAAGTTCTGAATCTTGTAATAATTTATCTTTTAATTTTTGAACAACATCAATACCATTTAATGATTTAATAATTCCATTATTATCTTGTTGAACATAAAATATAAGTTTAGCTTTACCAGTTCTTGGTTCAGATTTTAAATCTCTTAATATTATTTTAATATTTTGTACTTCATGTAATAACATTTGTAATTTTAATATAATTGAATCTTGTTGTGTTTTTGTTAATATATTTGCACCAATATTTAATGTTAATTCAGCAAGATTATATAATTCTGGATCAGATTTAACAATAATTGATGCTGTATCTTCACTACTATCACCTTGTTCATCAATAACTTTTAAACGAAATACATAACGTCCAGGTACAATATCACCAGTTATTATTAATACTGATGATTCATTTGTTTTATTTATAATTGTACCAATTGCTAATGATTCTGGATCTCTAGTCCATATCCATTGTTTTATTAATAAATCATCATATGATTTTGAACCATTTATAATTAATGCAAATACTGGTAAATATATAATTTGATCACCACCAGCATTTGCAATTGGTGGTTGATTTTTATTTTGTGTTACTTTTATAAATATAATATCTGAATCAGTATTATTATTAATATCATAAACAGTTAATTTAATTTTATATAAACCTTTTGTTAAATTTGTAATATTTGTTATTGAATCATTATTATTTGTAAATTTAATATCACTTGGTCCATTTATTTGATACCAATTATATATTTTAATATTATCTTTACTATTACTACCATCAAGACGTGCTGTTGTTATTGGTAATGCTAATGTTAAATTACCACCAGCATCAGCAATTGGTGGTTTATTTGTTGGTGGTTTAACAAATACATGTACTTCAGCTGTTGATGATTGTTGAGAATCATCTTCAACTTTTAATACAAATGTATATATACCTTCTTCAAGATTTGATAATTTTAAATATGGTGTTCTTGTATTTTGCATATCAACAGCTTTATTTTGATCAGATGGACTTTTTGTCCATTCCCAACTTGATATACCACGATCATCAGAACTTAAATTACCATTAAGTGTTATATTATTTTTTGGTAAATAAATAATAATATCTTGTCCAGCATTTGCATTTGGTGGATAATCTGGTACTTTTAATACAGTTATATTTGCAATTGTTGAATTTGTTATTTTATTTGTATCTTCAACAGTTAATTTAAATGTATAATTACCAGCAATTAAATTTTTTAATTGTATTGTTGGTTTATCATCAAGAATTGCTTGATAACCAATTGGACCACGTGTTAATTCCCAATGATATGATATAACATTATCATCATCTTTACTTAATGAACCATCAAGTACTGCTTCAGTATTTGGTAATTTAACAATTTGTGATGATGGTAATATTATTGCAATTGGTGGTTTATTTATTCTATTTGCTGGTAATACACTGACATTTGCATAATTTTCACCATAACCATCTTGACTTGTAACAGCAATACGAAATCTATATAAACCTTCTGATAAATTTGATAATTTAACTGTTGGACTATTTTGTCCAGTCATTGTACCAGTATTACCTGGTTGACTTAATAAACTCCAAACATAATTATATGTTTCAGTTGGTGTTTCACTTGGTATTATAAATGCTGATAATGTTACATCAGATTCTGGTAATCTAACTTCTTTTGATATTACTGAAACAACTAATTGTTTTAATTGTTTTATTGTACTTGTTTTTTCATTATTATCATCATTATTATAATTAATTAATGATAATTGTGTTGGTTTTTTTTTACCAGATAATTTTATTTTTTGACAAATACCTTTGTCATTTATATTTGATATATCTTTATTTATACAAATTTCATCATTTTGACAATCATCATTATTTATACATTCATTTTTAATAATTAAATTATCATCATTTGTATATGATAACCAATCATTCCAATTTTTATCAATTTCCATTGGTCTTACAAGTACCATTTTTGGTGGTTCATTTAAATTTGATAATTCTGGACGATATTGTGGTATACATGATGCTGATGAATATTTACATTTAACATGATAACATGTTTTATTAAACATAAATACAACATTACATTCATCATCATCACAACATGTTGTTACACAATGTTCAATATCATATATTAATGGTTCTTTATCAATTATATTTTTAGATAAATTACCATGTGGTGTAAAACTTACAAATATTTTTGGTAATAATTTTGGACATGAATCTTGTATTTGCCATTTATTATCAATACCATCATTATTAAATTGCCATTCATCAAAACTTTTTCCCAATGTCAATCCAGCAAGTGTCAATAACGTACAAATAATATTCAACATTTTCCTGATGAAAAAAACAAAAAAAAATATACAATTATTATTATTTTCGTTAATTAATTTATAAAATAAAATAATAAATTGAATAAAATTTTTTTACTTTTGTCTGGTAGATTGTTAAGTATAAACTGATATATATATATATTTTATTTTATTAAAATAACAAAAGCTTGTAGAAACTTCCTGCTAAATTAAATATATTCAATTAAATCCGGATTAAAATTGGCTAATGACAATTATTTGCATAAAAATAAATAAACAGATATTCCACATGTTGGCTTAATAAAAAAAAAAAAAAACAAACTGTATTAATTAAAATGAGTAATGTGTCATTATATTTATATATTAATTTACATCAAACAAGAACAATTTGTTTTTAATTGTAAATAACATAGGGGTAATTATCATACTTCCTGGCGCAAGCATACTCGGATATGCTGATGTATTTTTGATATAATTTATATATTAATTAATCACCGGAAAATTCAGGGTGATGATAAATAATATTGTACATATGTAAACATAATAACTTTTCATCTCTCAAAATAAATATTAAGTAAAAACATAATAAAAATATAAAATAACTTCGGCAATTATCGGGTTGTCATAGATACTTTAATGTTCATTTACAATTATATATTTTATGGGCGTGGTCTAGTTTTATTTAAATTTTAAGATTTTATACCGCCATATTGTTGTGATGGCGCTAGTAGTATTTCCGGTAATTGAATTTTTTTAAATTTAAAATTATCATATTAAACGTGTATAATTTATAATAAATTTTATTTTAATTATTTTATATTAATATTCATTTTTTTTTATATTAGATTATTAAATGATGAATATTTTTTTTATTTTATAATTTTTTATATTTTTAAATGTAAAATTTTTTTTTTTTGTTTGTTAAATCTATTATGGATTTTATTTATTTATTTATTTATTTATTTATTTATTTATTTATTTATTTATTTTTAATCGTTTTGTAGAGTATTATTATGAATTATATAATAATCATTTATCAATTTAAAATTTATTGATGTCTGGTGACAAATTTTATTGCATGCAAGATCTAGCATGTGGATACAACACTTAATAAAAGTTTTGTTTTCATCAAAATCATATGTTGGACTTTATTAAGTACCTGTCAACTTTGTTGTTATTGTTGATTGTTGTTGACGTGTTGTTAACTTGTTAATAGTCATCAATTGGCTTTTATAAAATTAATTATTTAATTTAAAAATTAAACATTTTTAATTAGAAAATGGTAATAATATAATCAACTAATTATTATTTATTATTGTTACTGTATTTTTATTGAATAACAATGACAGTAATGTAATTTAAACTGGTACAATTAAATGTACTTAAACATGTTTTAATAATTATTTTATTTTTAATTCTAGAAGCTGTATGATAATGACAACAACAAATATGATTATTATGATAATATTATCAATGGAAAAACTTTACCAAAGTATTCATCAAAAATACATGTCTCAATAATGACTATAATATTTATAATAATTATTGGAATACTTACAAGATTAATTCACAGAGAAAGTATTGTTAAAACAATCTGGGACATAAGTTAGTTTAATTTTATTATTTAATATTTTAATTTTTATATTTTTCAAAACTTTATAATATTTATTTTTTTAGTTTCTATTGTAGCTATATTTTTTATTGCATTATCAATTTGCAACATAATTTATCATATTGGAAATTTATTTATAGAATCATTACAAACAAATTTTTATCACAATAATATAACAAATGTACAAAGCTTGATGATTATTAATGTACAATTTATATTTGTTTTATTTATTTTTATATTTTTTATGTTTGTAAGTTTAATTATTATTATTTTATTAATTAATATTTATTATATACTTTATTTTGTTGTTAAAATTATTTAATTTTTTTAGTTTTATTATTCACAATTGGGTAATCCAATAATTCAAGTATGGCAACATGGACCAGCTGTTGGATTTTTTGGTCTTGCTGCTGCATTTTTTTTGTCGTGCATGTTAAATATGGTCTTTCAAATAAAATCACATTATTCATGAAATCATTGATATTAAAAAAAGATAAGAAAACAGTACTTTGAATAGTTGTTTCTTTATTATTGTTTTTAGAATGAAAATAAATTTACAAATGATGAGTCTATTGAAGCAGTTGAAGGAATTGATTATGGAAGAGGAATGGCATATTCTTATTACTATGGATATTTAAAATTTATTCTTCCATCTGATGGTATTAATAACCCTGGTAAGTTACAGCTATAAATTTATTAATTATTAAAAATAAATAACAATATTTAATTATTAATTATTTGTCAAGGAATACGATCAAAAATTGAAATATATGAAGCAAATGAAAATGTCACAGTTCCAGTGAAAAAACTTTTTATATTAATTCCAGAATCTGGATATATTCCTCCTGATTTATCAGAGGCATCAAACTATTGGCTTGAAAGTACCAAGGTATGTTAATAATAAAAATATTTAAAAAAAAAATGAATAATAATATATTAAATTTATATTATCAGAGTCTACTAAGTGAAATTCGTGATAGAGCTGGAACAAAAAGACGTGATTATAAAAATACTGTTTATAAAATTCATCCAAATAGTTATGAACAAGGACATCGTCCAGTTTATATTGTTGTTGAAGGTGCAACACCAATGCTAACATTTTATGAAATTTTACAACATAATCATGAACAAACAGTTATTTATAGACGTAATAAAAAAAAAATTGTTGCTTCATTTTATGAAACACTAACTAAACTTGTAAGTGATCCAAGTTGTCGTAATGTTGTTGAACTTGTTTATTACAAAGATGATGATGACAATGGAAATCTAATTAATGTTGCTGAAATTTTGCTGGATCGAATTCGTCAACAAGCTCCTCAGTCATTTTAATCAATGACAATCTAATATCAGCATTATCTTGCCAAATTTTTTACCCAAAATTTATTTAATATTTATAAATTAATTAAACAAATGATTTTTTTATTTTTATAAATTCAAGTTTTAAATAATGATATGTAATAATTAAAAAAATACAATTGAGGTCAGATAAAAAACTAACGATTTATACAAATATAAATAAATAAAAAAATAATTAAATATATATTTTAAAATAATATAAAAAATAATAAATATTTTTATTAAATATGATGATAATTATCAATAACACGTGATATATTTATGTATTCTCTAATGATACATCAAAAAAATAAAATAAATTAATAATTAAAAAATATAATCAATGTCTAAAAATTAATTAAACACAAGTTTTTAATAATATCCAAACTAATCAACAGAAAAAAGAAAGAAAAACAATTAAAAAATAAAATAAAAAACTGATAAATATTTTTAGAAATTCAAATGGTTATCGATAACACGTGATACATGTTTGTGTATTGTCTAATAATCTATCTAAAAAATAAATTAAGAAATATGATAAAACAATGTTTGTCAAAAAATAATTATCGAGGTCAGATAAAATATTAATTTTATTTTAAATATAAATTAACAAAAAGAAAAAAAAAAAAAGAGAGACAATGATAAGTTGTAGAAAAAAAATATATAAAAATTAATGGATTTTTTATTTCATCATCAGTTGATTATTGTCAGTTGAATGTGAACATTTATTTTGACGATATTTAATTAGTTTTTTATTTTTTTATTTTAAATAAAAATGTCTAATTTGGTAACTGGCATTTTTACAATCATCATTGTTTATTCTTTTATTAATTTTGTAAGTAAATTTTATACTAATTTAATAATATTATTTTGCATTTCATCCAATAACTTGTTGATTATCATAAAATACAATAATTTATTTATCATCTTGACTGCAGTGTGATAATTATGGTTTAAAAATTTCAGGGGCCATGTGAAGCTTTGTCAGGTAAATGTTCTTGTATTCAAAATGCACCTTGTTATGATTCAACGATTGAAATATATGATAAAGATATTTCCAACAAAAATTTAACTTATCTTGGTAAAGATACATTGGATAGTCTCATTGGAAATGATTTTGATAAATACTTACGTCTAAATTTATCATTAAATAAGCTAAATAATTTGGATCCTGATATATTCAATGATTTATCAAAGTTTTGGTGGCTCGATGTAAGCAATAACAGTCTAAATACTTTATCAAAATATATATTAAATGGCCTTGAAAGCCTTGAGTATCTCAAGTTGGACTCAAACCAACTGACTAATCTTGATTCTGGTACTTTCAATTATTTATCAAAACTTTTCTGGCTTGATATAAGCAATAACAATCTAAAAACTTTATCAAAAGATATATTCAATGGCCTTGGACAACTTGGATATCTAAATTTGGGATCAAACCAACTTGTTAATATTGATTATGAAACTTTTAATGGTTTATCAGAGCTACAGTGTCTCAATATCAGCAACAACAATTTAAAATTTTTATCAAAAAATACATTTAATGACCTTGGTAAGCTCAGAAGCCTATATTTATTTATGAACCAATTGACTTATTTTGATTCTGGTACTTTTAATGGTTTATCAAATCTTCAAGAACTTTATTTAAATAAAAATAATCTTGAAACTTTACCACATGGTATATTTAATAATTGTAAAAATTTAAGCCATTTAAATTTACAATCAAATCAACTGTTTGAACTTAATCCTGATGTTTTTAAAGGTTTAACAAATCTTACATGGCTTCATATTGGAAATAATAATTTAATAACATTATCCAAAGATTTATTAAATGATTTATCAAATCTTGAATATTTGTATCTCAGAAATAATTATTTAACAACATTACCAGAAGATATATTTAATAATCTTAATAATCTCAGAGTCTTATTTTTAACATCCAATAAGTTGAATAAACTTGAACCAGGTATTTTTAAAAATTTATCACAAATCCAACTTCTTTACATCAACAAAAATGGTTTGACAAGTTTATCAAATGGCATATTTAAAAACCTTGATAGTCTACGTACTCTTGATATAGATTTAAATCAACTTAATAACATTGAACCTGGTATTTTTGATAATTTAAAAAGTCTTAATAAACTTAATATCAGCAATAACTATTTAACAACTCTTTCAAAAAATACATTTAATAATCTTATTAATCTTCATTTTCTCTTTTTACAATCAAATCAATTGACTCAACTTGAACCAGGTATTTTAAATGATTTAAAACAACTTTATTATGTTGATCTAAGTAATAATAATTTAAAAACTTTATCTGGTATTTTTGATAACTTATCAAAGTTTTGTTCAGTTGATGTGAGTTTTAACAATCTTACATTATCAAAAGAAGAATCTGAACATCTTAAAAGTCTTGATAAATTAAACTTGTCATCAAACGTTCCTCTTTATCCAAAAATTAATAAAATTAAAAAAATTGATACAATTTATTAATTAAAAAAAATAACTACAATCTCAATGTAAACAATTATTAACTGTACTTGAATTTAAAATAAATATTAATCTGTTATTTAAAACACACAAAAATTGAGTTAATTTAATTATTGATAAATTAATTTAAAAATACAAATAAGTGACAAGTAAAATAAACAAAAAAAATCAATATAAAATTTATATTTATTCAAGTAATATTTAATTATTGATAAATTTTTTAGATTTATTATTATTTTTTCTATTAATTTTAAGCTAGTTTTTATAAACAATGATAAATAATAAATAATGCTTTCAATGAAAACAGTTTATTCAATATTTCATAGTTGATTTAATGAATAGATAATAATATGAATTTATAATTTAAAAAAAAATAAAAACTACATAATTGTTTTATAAAATCAATAAAGTTATCTGATATTTTGATCAAAAAATATGTCAATAACCAGACAAACAATGACTTGGCACGTGCTACTGTTTATTTCCTCATACTGTTATATTTTTTTTTATTGTAATCCGGAATTAAAACGTTAAAAAAGTAAAATTTATTAACAATAAAAACGTAAAAAGCTATTCGTATATATTTTAAAAAATAGAAAAATTGTGAAATAAATTTATAATGAATAAAATTGAATCACCAAATATACTTCCTTATTGGAATGGTAAAAAAAATAAAAATATAATTTATCCAATGACAAAAAAACATTCACGTTATTTTAATATTCAAGATACTTTTCATGAATCAATGATATTTATTATTAAAATAAGTCAATTGTTTGGTCTATTTCCTATATCTGGAGTAGAAAATTTAACACCAGAAAAAATGATGTTTCGTTTATATTCATTTAGAACATTTTACAGTTTTTTTATATTTTTATTACTATCAAGTTTGTTAATTAAATCTTTAATTGTTGTTGTTGAAATTATCATGGCAACAAGTGCTCATTGTGTATCAAGTATTCCAGGTAAAAATTAAATTATTTTATTTAGTTAAAATGATAAAATTTATATATAAAAATTTAAATAAAATATAATAATATATTGAGCTAGCTAAACATTAAAAAAATAAATTTTAGTAGTTTTTGCAGCTACAACAATAAACACTGGTTGTGGTGGTGCAACATTATTTGAATTTTTAATATTTTCATATATTATACCAAGTTGGATTACACTTCAAAAAGATTGGGCATCAATGGAAATTCAATTAAAATGGTATTTTTTTATAGTTAAAATATTTCTACTAATTTTAATAATATAAAACAAAAAGCTAAATAAAAATACAAACTAATTTTAGTTTTAGTTATAAATGGCCTAGACTTAGATGCAAATTTAAGATAATTTTTTTCATAATGATGCTGTTTGCAATAAGTGAACATACATGGTGTATTGCACAAACAATGATGATTCAAACAATAACTAATTTATGTAACGATTCTACAAAACAAACAATACCAAATAATAATAATATTTTATTTTTTGATTGTAAGTTTAACAATATTTTTTGTTTAATTATTTCTTTGATATTTATTAATTAATTTGTATATTTTTTTAAATTATTATCAAGTTATTTATGAAGTGGGAAATTATTTTACACTTATAATTATAACAATATCTTGTTATATTTGGAATTTCACAGATTTATTTATCGTTTTGGTTTGTATTTTTTAAATTGTTATAATTATTTCAATTGGATATTGTTAATTTATAAATAATCAAAATAATTTGAGCAGGTTTCAACTGGTCTTGCTGAAAGATATATACATTTAAATAAAGTAACAATGACATCAATAATTTGGGATGATCATGTTGCTTATTGGCAAGAGCTGAGAAAAAATTATAGTTTATTGAGTAAAATTGTTAAACAAACAGATAAAATATTATCACCGCTTATTCTTATATCATGTGTGCATAATTTTTCATTCATTTGTCTTCGATTACTTATTGGAATATCGTAAGAAATATTTGTTTTTTTTATTGTCAATTAACAAATTATTTTTTTTAAATAATTATATATTTCAGGCCAAATGGTGACTTTAGTTTTACTACTATTTATCCATTTTTATCATTTGTATTTGTTGTTGCTAGAATGCTGACTGTTATGTTTTCCATTGCAAGAATTAATGATAATAGTAAAAAAAGTCTTGCTGCTATTTATACCTGTGAACAATCAAAATATACAATTGAGGTTTTTTTTTTAATTTTTCTTTTTGTTTTATATGTAGTAATTATTTATAACATGTCCTTTAAATGGTCTTGAAGTTTAATGAGTCTCCAAACAATCAGAGAACAAAGATTAAGCTTTTTATTTATAAAAAAATTATCAATTGCAGACTGAACGTTTACAGTATCAATTAGCAAACGATGAAATTGCATTAAGTGCAATGAAATTTTTTTTTATAACACGTAATTTTATAGTAACTGTAAGTAATTATAATTATTTTAAAATTAAAAATAAATAATAATATTAAACAGTAATTATTTACAGGTTGCTGGAGCTGTTGTCACTTATGAAATAATGTTATTTCAATTTTCAAAATCTGGAAAATGAAATTAAACGTAATAAATTAAAACTTTTTGTATATATTTTTTTTTTTTAACATTTAAAATTATTTATAATTTACAAATAAAAATTATTTTTACATTTTTAATTTATATTTAAAATCTACAATTAATATTCATATCAAACTTATTGAAATAAAAACAATTTTATAATTTTATTCTACATTTTATTTTTGGCATGTATCGTAGTAACTTTTAATTATATTTAGAATTTTATAAATTTTAACAAAAAAAAATTAAAAAATTTTATGATAACGTTTTTTCTTTTTCTGTAAGATAATTGATTTATAAAATAACTATAATTTTTATTATAAAAACAAGATAACAGCTACATTTTAAATAAAACATTTTTCTCAAAAAAATTACCACATATTTAGAAATTATTATTTTATCTTTTTTAAATAATAATTTACATCAAGATATATTTTTTTTTCATTACGAAATTGCAGTCTTAAAATTTTTGTGGCAGTTTTCTTTGATATATATATATTTGTGTATTAACCAATAAATTTTTAAATGACATCAATTTTTTTTTATTAATATTTACAATTAAATTGATTCATTAAACATTTTTTTTTAATATACAAATTTTTTTCAAATATAAAAATTAAAAAATGTATAATTTAAAAAAAAAAAAATATTAAAATCAAAGTAACAAAATAATTATTATAAATTAATAAATAATATTAACTTTTTGTCAAGTTTTAATTTATATAATTTAATAATTCAATTCATTGTAATAGAAGTTTTGAATCTATTGATTTATCCACATAAATTAAACGAAACAATCACACATGTATTGTAAATTCCAATTTATCTTGTTCTTTTTTTTGTTTATATCTAAAAATAATAAAATATTATTATTAATTAATTAATAATAAATTTATAAATAATAAATAATAATAAAACTACCTAGAAATTAAAGTTTCAGCAGCTTCAACTGATAAACGTCCAAGACTTCCACCATGATGTGTTGTTAATCTTTGCCAATTACAGTCACGATCACACTCTGCCTCACTCAATTCACGACCATCACTGAAACCACTTGGTGGTAACAATGTCATGTCATCCACCGAACTGTTTAAATTAATAACAACAACAACAACAACAACAAAATAATTAATAACAACGTTGTAAAAAAAAATAATACAAAATATTTTAAAGCTAAAATATTTTTATAAAAAATAAATACATTTCTATTGTTGCAAACAAAACAAACCTTGGCTACCTGCGAGAAGATCTGCTCGGTTGTCGACTGCGTCTTCTACCGAGTGATGGTGAACCTTCATTATTTGATTCAGTACTTGATTCAATACCTCTTGAAAATGCATCTATAAATTAATGAAAATAAATTAATTAATAATTTATTTTTAATACAGTAAAAAAAATTTTAATCTTACCTCTACAAGGTTTAACAGGAACTCTGTAACTTGGTCCAGCACATTCACCACATGGTGAAACAGATGTATCACTTCCTGAACCTGGATGACTTGGTCTTATTTTACCCTCTGTTTCAGCAATACTTGGAAAATATCTTTGTTTATGCCATCTTGATGCTTTTGATCTTAACGCCCCAAATAAATTAATTTAAATTAAAGAAAAAAAAGAAATTGTTCATTGGAAAAAATTAAATTTACTATAAAATTTGACTTAAAATACCTTTCAAAATCAATTGATGATCTTTCATAATTAATCATATTAATATCTTCATTTTCTAAATGTCCAAAAGTTTTAAATTGCATTGTATAATCCAGGGTTGCTGTTGTAACAGCTCTATTATCTCTTCCAGGAACACTGAATGTAGCATATGGACTAATTTCATACATTTCTAATAAAAAAAAAACATAAATTTTATATTTAAAAAATTATTTTATTATTAATATAATAATATTTTCTTACCAGAACTATGATCAGGAGTTTTATGATTGTCTTGTTTGACAGGTGAACTTGTATATACTTGATGATTTTTTCTATTATCACGTTCAGCAGTAGATTTTAATTGTACAGTTGACATACAACTAGATAAATGATGTGATTGATGTTCCATATGTTGATTTGTATCAATATCATTTTGTCCATTAACTTGACCAGGTAAAATACCACTTAAATAATTTGATCTTTCATTTTTTTTTAACACAACGTAACCCAATATAACTGCTGATAAAATTAATATTATTACACAAATAAATGGAATAATAATATATAATGTTTTATGGCTGTGTGGTTCTATATCATGTTCATCATCCATAATAAGATCATCTGGTGGTCCGATACTTATACCATTTAATGTTGTAGTTGAAAAATCAATTTTAGTTTGTGTTGATCCAGCATCATTGTGTGCTGTTAAACTTAAACTATACCAAGTAGCTGGTTTAAGATCTCTTATATTAAGATTTTCAGTTGCTTTACTAGCAACAAGTATCCAAGATTCAGTATTAATACGTTTTTTATATTCAATTGTATAATAATGTATTGGACAACCACCATTTGGCCATGAAAGTAAATTAATTCTAACTGATGTTGAATTTGTAATAATAATATCTTTATCTTTTGGTAATGGTGGTGCAGTACCTTTTGTTGTTGCACTTATTAAAGAACTTGGATCACCACTACCAACTCTATTATGAGCTGTTAAATGTGCAATATATGTAGAACCACATTTTAATCCATTTAATGTAAATTCAGTTTGTTCAGGTGATAACATTATTTCTTCCCATCCACC
The DNA here is from genome assembly GCA_011426435.1 of Lysiphlebus fabarum. NCBI lineage: Eukaryota > Metazoa > Arthropoda > Insecta > Hymenoptera > Braconidae > Lysiphlebus > Lysiphlebus fabarum. The sequence continues at coordinate 200,587 of WSYQ01001136.1, forward strand.
TTGATCTTTTTTATAACTTAATACATATCCTTGTATTGTTGCACCACCATTATTTGGATGTATCCATCTAAATTTAGCACTATGAGTTGTTGTATATTGTAATTCAAGTTGTGGTGCTTTTGGTGGCATTACAACAACTAATGTATATGTTATTGAATCATCTCCAAATAAATTATTAGTTGTACAAGTATAATTACCAGCAATTGATTGTTCAACTGCATGTATATTTAAATGACCCTCAGATGTTATTTCATATTGACGACCATTTGATAATTGAACACTACGATATGTCCAAATTGGTCGAGGTGTTGGATTACCAACAACAAGACATGTTAATGTTACTGATGATTTAACAGCACGACGAAGAAATTGTGAAAATGATGCAATACGAGCTGGTGCACGTGTATTTGTTGTTTGTGTTACAATTGTTGTTGGTTCACCTTCACCAAGACCAGTTGTTGCTGTTACCCAAAATTCATATAATTGGCTAAAATTTTAAAACAAACAAACAAACTTGTAATTAAAATCTTGATAATTTAATTTAAAACTTTTATTATGGATAAGTATATATATAATAAAAATTACCTTTCAGTTAAACCACGTAACTCCATTGTAAGTGTGTCTGTTGGTGAACTTGGTGGTTCATGCATAATATGAGTATTATGACGACTAGTACCAGTTTCTTTACTGTAAATTGTATACTGAGAAACTTTTCCATTTGGTTGAAATGGTGGTAACCACGACACTAGAATGCTTTCGGCAGTTAATGCAAGAGCTTTAATACCCGCAGGTGGTCCAGGAACTAAAGTTTTAATCATTTAATTAAATTACAATGTACAGAAAAAATAATAATTATAATAATTAATTAATTAATTTAAATTTTTACTGACCATCTTCTTCAGTTGTACAATAAATTGCTGTACTTAAAACTCCATCACCAGCTCCAGTATATGCCAATACTCGTATTGAATAATTTGTAAATTTGTAAAGAGTATGAAGATAAGTTTCTTCACTTGATGTACGTTTTACCTCACCGACAGTTGATATTTCCATGTTATCAGTTGGTACTGGTCGATAATAAATTTTATAACCTTGTATTATACCACCATGTTGATGAGCTGGTGGTAAACCCCATGATACTTTAACACTTTGAGATGATAAAGGTGAACAAGTTACTTGACTAGGTGGTGCTTCTGGCACTGTCAATACAAAAAAAAAAAACATTATTTTAATTTCGTTTATTTAAAATTTAAAATTCAGATAACTATAATAGAAAAATTCTCAGTTATAATTAATAACTTACCTCCTTCTTGGGTAGTACCAATGATAAATGAACTAGAAGGACCACTTGAAATACTATTAAATGCTCGAACTGATATGTCATATTTTGTAAATTTTCTAAGTCCTGTTAATTGAACTTTTGTTGTTGCCCAACCATTGACAGTTAAACTTTTACTTTGATTAACATCAGATGTTGATGATGAGTGCTCAAACCAAGTAACAATATAACCAAGTAAATCACCATTGCATGATTCTTTTGGTGGTGTTTGCCATTCAACAACAAGTTCACCTGGACCAGCTGATTGTACTTTAACATTTTGAGGTGGTTCTGTTGGTGCTTCTTCTTGAGTTTTAGCAACAACTGGATCAGTTGGTTCACTAGCATCAATTGAATTAATAGCAAATATTCTAAATGTATATGTTACAGCTGGATGAAGACCACCAACAAGTGCTATTTCTTGATTATCATCACTAGTTTCATATTTTGATAAATCATTTTGTGTAGGATTTGTTAATGTACCAATATTTGAACTACCAGGTGTAAATGTAACATTATGAGTTTTTGATGGTTCCCAATCATCAGCAAGTCCATGAACCAATGAACGATATTGAATTATATAATTTCTTATTGGACTATTTCCATCAAATGATTTTTTCCATGATAATCTAATTGATCTTGATCCAATTTCAATTATTTCTAAAGCTGTTGGTGGATCAGGTTTTTCTTGTACAGAAAAATAAATTAAATGTTCACTTCTTCCATATGCATTATCAGCCATACAACGATAAATTCCTGAATCTTGTCTATCACTATTACAAAGAGATAATTGTGATTTAAGTCCTTCATCTGTTTTAACTTGACTTATACTTAATCTATGATCATTTGTATCTAAATTTTCATTATTATGTATCCATTGAATTTTAATTGGATCATCACCAATAACATTACAATCAAGTGTTACTGATTCACCTCTTCTTATTGTAACATTTTTACTTTTAAATTCAAATCTTGCTGGTTCATTAACAGATATATAAATAACTTTACTTAAACCTGATCCAATACCATTATTAGCACGACAAAGATAATGTCCTTCATCTTGTGGACCAGCAGATGCTGTCCACAATGAACCATTTGATAATATTGTTATTCTACTATCTAATGAATTACTTAATTGTTGATAATCATTTGAACTTCTTCCTCTTCCTCTGAGCCAAGTTATTCTTGGTGGTGGAAAACCTTTGGCTTCACAATGTATATTTAAAGGATTACCAAGAAGACTGGCAACATCTTGAGGCTCAAATGTCCATTGTGGTGCTACTTTTACTAATAATTCAGCAGTATGATTTACTTTTGCAGCACTATTTGTTGCAACACATGTATATTTTCCACTGTGACGTGATGAAAGTTCTTTAAATACTAATAAACTAAAAAATTCAGCAGCTCTTTCTTCAATCTAAAATATTAAATGAAAAATTATATTTCTTTTTGTGTGAGAGAACACTTATCATCGATTTTGTCATGTTTTTTAAATATTGGAAGCATTAATAGGTTGATTAGAAATATTTTTTTGAAAAAGCGTATGATAAAATATAAAAAATTAGAAATAATTGAAATAAATTTATGAAACTCACAGGATAATTGTTTAAGGGTGTTTTTCAAATATTTGAAACATAATATCATGTTTACATTGATTCGAAATATTTTTTTTAAAACCTTTGCTAAAGTCAGACTTTCTCAAATTCATTTGGAAATTGTAAAAATAATTTCAAAAATTATAAATAATTAAAATAAATACTTTGAATTTACTGGTTAATCATTCAAGGGTGTTTTTCGAAAATAAAGAACTAATAATAATATATAAATATTTATACTAACTCTAAGAGATGAAGGTAGTGGTTCACCATCTTTTAGCCATGAAAAATATATTGGAAGATCACCAGATGTGACACTACATGTAACTTGAGCTCGACTTCCTTCTTGTAAACTTGGCGGAAATCCAAATGGACTCATTATAGGTGGACCTATTTTTTTAATTAAAAAAATATTATCAAATTTATTAAAATATATTTAAATTTTTAAAGAAAATCAATTCAAAAGTACTAACTGCTAACTGTTAATTTAATATCACGACTAGCTGTTTCACCAGTTGATGCTCTAACAGTACATGTATAAGAACCAGCATCATTTGGATCAATACTTGTTATTGTAACATATCCCTCAGAGTCAACACGATGACGCATATCAAGAGGTAATTGAATACCACTTCTGGACCATTCAACTGATGTTATCGGATAACCAGAATATGGACAAGCAATCGTTGTATCATCTCCAGCAATTGCTCTAACAGGACCAATTGATCGAATATATGGTGGTCCTTAAAAAATTATTAAATTAAAATAAAAAATTATTATTTTAAAAATTAAATATATATATATATATAATTTATTTTACCATAAATATTGAGACGTGATTTGTGTTCAACAGCAGCCAAAGTATTACGAGCAACACAAGCATACAATCCACCATCTTCTGTTCCAACTGATGTTATATTTAAATGACTGATAACATCACCAGATTGATCAACATACTGACCAATTGCATATCTAAAAAATAATAATAAATAATATTTAATTTAAATATAAATAATATTATATAATAATTTTAGCATACCTATGACTTTGGGTTATTTCATTCAATGGTTCACCATCAAGTAGCCATGTAAATGATGGTGGTGGTGAACCAGATGCTGAACATCTCAATGAAACTGGAGGACCAGGTCTCAATGCTTGTTTTATAAATGTATATTGTAATTCTGGTATTGTATCACCTAATTTAAGTTCAGCTGTTGCTTGAGCATTTTCTTTATCACTTCTTACTAAACATTGATACATTCCTTTATCTCTACGTCCAACTGATCCAACTAACAATACAAGTGGTACTAATAAACGAATTCTAGTATCTTGTACTGTTAATACAGGTACACCATCATGTAACCATTCAACAGATTCAACTGGATAACCTTCAACACTACAATTCATTGTTGCAACATCACCAGAATTAACAACTTGAAGACGTGGTTGTATTCTAGCATTTAATTTTGATGTTACTGATAAATGTGTTTCTGCTCTTTGTTCACCAAATTGATTTGTTGCTCTACAAATATAACGACCAGCATCAAGAGCATCAACACGACGTATTTGCATTAAATCACCCCATAATTGAATTCTTCCATATGATTCAACAGGTACTGGATGTCCTATTAATTTTTTTATTATAAAAAAAAAAAAAAGTTATTAAAGTTATTAAAGTTATTAATAATTAATAAAGCTAGCTTACCATTAACATCACGATACCATGTAAAAGTTGGTGGTGGACTACCTTGAGCAGAACATGTTAAATGTACATCTGTTCCTCGTTCAGCAGATATTGCTATTTGAGAACGTTGCATGAGTCTTGGTGGCATAGATCCATTTGGTTCTTTATTAAAATAAATAAAAAAACAATTACAATAATAAAAATAATTGATTAATTTTATGATGAATGATGTTAATCAAATTTACCAGTAACTGTTAATGTAACATGTTCACTTTTTCTTCGTTCACCAGTTAATGTATGTAAAGTTAAACACCAGTATGTCACTCTTCCATCTTCCATTTTTGTATTTCTGATATGAAGATCACCTTGTGATGTAACAACAAATCTACCACCTAAAAAATTTAATTATATTAATCCAATTTAATGTTGAATAATTAATACAAGCTTTAAAAATTAATATTATCTTTTTTAATTTTCAAAATAAAAAAATAAAAATATAATCAATTTTTTAATATTATATTTATTTTTTTAATGTCAATATTTAATATTTTTTTTAGAACATAGATACACATTAAATTGTATTTGTAATTTAAAAGAAAAAAAGTTTTCAATTTCAAAGTCAAAATGAAAATAAAGTAAATAGTGAAAATTCATTTATCAACTAGTCTATGTTATTATTTTATTTACACAGTAAGTTGAGTAAAAATATATTTATATTATTTTCAATTCAATATATATTTTTTTAAAAATATTTATTTTATTTCAATCACATTTATTTATTTTCAAATATACTAGCTTTAATTTAACTGATAAAAATTAATTTCTATTTAAAAAATATTTGTTACTATTTATTTTTTTTTATAAATAAATAAAAATTTATTTATTTATTCTGTAAAAGTTTTATTAATTAATATTTTTTATCTAGAAAATTTAAATATAAAATTCAATAACAGAGTAATATTTATTTTGTTATATTTGAACAAAAAAAAAAAAAAAAAATTGTCCAACTTTTTAATACTACTTATGTAATGGTAGAAACTAAAAAAATAAAAAAATATAATATGGAGATAGGTCGAGTAGCTGTTTTCAGCATACAAATGTAAAAAGGTTGAAGTAAAAGAAAAAGAAAAATATGGATGAGTTATTATTACAAGCATGATGATGATGATGATGGAACTACTTGGAAGCGTAAAGTAACGACTGTTGAAATAAAAAAATAAAAAGTGAGTTGACTCTTTACGCAAGACTTGTTGTTGAACATTAAATAGAGTAGTGAAATAAATCAGTATATATTTTTTAAAATTATTTTTATAATACTACATATGTTTACTATTTTTTTGTTTTTTTAATAAATTGAAATTTTCTAGTTAAAAAAAAAAAAAAAGAAAAACAAGTTCATACTATTTTATTTAGATATTATCATAAGTTTAAATTATTATTTACCTGTGTCAATACTACCAGGCAGCAAAATGGCATCATCACGATACCAAGATGTTACAGTTAAATGTTCTTTAACATCTTCTCTTGCTGTACATGATAAAACTGCATTGCAACCCTCAGCAACTGGTGATCTATTCACTCGAATATCATAACCTGGTACAGTCAACACTGAAATTACAAAAAAAATAAAAAATTAATTTTATCAGTATTTGAAGAAATAAATGACAATTGAAAGAAATAAAATTTCTTTTATTAAAATAATCTATTTGTTATCATCTTGGATTAAAATAATTTTGAATTTAAAAAACTACAAAATAATTTTCTTCAATTAAAATTTATTAAATATTTAAAAGAAATAATAAAAAAATATTAAAGCTAATATAATTTTTTTAATAAACAAATAAAATATAAGCTTTCAGTATGATTTTGTTGAAGAAAAAAATTATAAACATACTAAAATTTGACAATCGAAATTTAATTTCGAAAAATTTCGATTGTCAATATTTCGAAATAAAATATCAATAATATAATCAATATTGTTAAAAATTAAAAAAATATAATATAATGAATAATTTAATTTCAAAAAATTGATAAATTTTTCGAAATTAAATTTCGTTTGATAATATTATTTTTTTTTCTATTATTTATATAAAAATCAATTGTCAGTAAATAAATAAGTAAAAAACATAAAATAAAATCAGATAATGTTGATGGAGTATCGACATTAATCTTGAGTAAAAAAATTTGAATTTGTATGAATATACGATAAATGTCTCAAGAGTGAATGACGTCCAAAGCGGAAGAAAAGCCCATATGAAGCATTATATAAAAGTGGAGCTTCATACACTCGAGTGTGTTTGGTTCTTCTGATGAATAAAGGGTATATATATGGAAAAACAACGAGGGGTAGTCTAAAAAGACTTTTATTTTTATTTTCTTATCAAGGACAAAAGAAATAAGCGGAAACACTGAGAGACAGAGAGTGTGTGTATAAAAAAATACGACAATGAAATGTAGTTGTGAAAAAGCTTCATCGAAAAATGAGCTATTTGATAGAACAGCTGTGATGGTAGACATAAGTTTGAGAGTTGAGTTGATTCCGATGTCATTATAGATAAAAATTCTTTGGGTATTCAGTCTTGTAAAACTTGTTTTGTTCTTACACTCACTCACTCAATTTTTTTTTTTTTCTTTTACTGATCTTGACCAAGTGATAATTCTTTTCATCTTTTATCATACTTTGATAAAAAAAAAAACATATTTAATATTGAATGAATTCAAGATTTTATCATTTATGCTTTTTTACATGTAAAATAACATTTTTTTTGATAAAAATTAAAACAAATAATATAGTTTAATCAGCATCAGTCCAATTGAATTGTAAAATAAAAGAATTTATGAATCAAAGAAATGTTTTTTGTTTTTCATCTTTTCTGTTGATTTTTTTTATTTTAACTTGTAAATATGAAAAGTAAATTATCCAGATATAATTGTGTGTTAAAATAATTTTAAAAAAAATATAATTATATGAAAATAAATTTGTAAAAATATAAAAATTTATAGATACGTATATAGAAATTATATTTATTTCGAATTTGAAAACTTTTATTATATCAAATTGAAATTTTCAAAAAGTATTTTCTTTAGATTTATATTTTTTTTTTTATATCAGATTTATTTTGTAAAAACTTTTTTCTTTCTTATAATATATTTTGGAAAAATAAGTTTATTTCGAAACTGTCGATGCTTGGTCAGCAAATATTTCTTGATCGAATTTTCTTCTCAAGATAGAAAACAAATTTATATATATTTTTTTGAATTGAAAAACTTTATCGTAAAAAATTTTAAATTGTTTTATCATCTTTTTATATATATTTTCGTCAATAAAATATTCAGTTTGAATGACTATTTTTTTTTTGAAATAAAAAATAAACTAAATTTTTTTGAAAATTTTATACAAATTTTGTTGATAATTTAATTATAATGATTTTTTTTGTCAATCGAAATTTGATGAAAGATCTAATAAAAGCAACTGACCAGATAATTATTATCCATATATTTAAATAATTAACCCGAGTGTACAACTTCAACAGAATGATTAGAATATAATTGGATAATTTGAGGGTCGAGTTTCGTCAGAGTTGTATAATGGTTATACAACAATTTACAAACTCTAAATAAATAGATGAAACTTTTGAAAAAAAAAAAGCTCAAAAATAAGTTTAATTTAACTGATAGAAAAAAAAAATTTTGGGTTGTTTTGTAAGCCAATTGAGTTTGAACTTTGTTAAGAATTTTTTAATAAAACTTTTTTTTTTTAAAAATGTCTATTTATTTATTTATAATAATTAGCTTTTTTATTTTAAATTTTTTTGCTAAAAAAAATATTAAATTTTATTAATTATATATTTTTAAAAATATTATATTTATTATATTTTATTTTTATCGTTAATTTTTTCTATTTTTTTTATCAAGTAACTTGAGTTAACCAATATTTATTTTTAAAAATAAATTACCAACAAATTACTGATAAAAAAATATAAATTTAAATTATTATAGTTAAATATTTGCATAAAAATATTATATAAATACCAATTTAAAAAATAAATTTATATAAAAAAAAATTGACTGTATAAAATTATTCTAAACTTTAGTTGAATATTTTTTTTCTATTGTGATAATAAATTTTTAAAAAAAGAAGAAGAGTTATTGGCATATGGATTAAGGGGCTAAGAAAAAATAAATAAATAAATAAAAAAAAAAAAAAAAACAAAGTAAACAGGGATCGTGATGCTCACTCGTTGTTGTATAGCACGTAATCATCTATTTGAATTTCAACTCACGTAGGCTTTTTTTTTTTATTTCCAATACATTGACTGAATAAGTTTTGTCCAATCTATAAAATTGCCTTTACACAAAATATTTTTTCTTAAAAATTTTTTTTCTTGACACTTTTTTATATCACTTAAATTCACTTTAATAAAAAAACCAAAATCATATTTCATTTAAATAATTTATGATATAAATTTTAAATAATTTAAATTAATTTTCAATATAAATATAATCATTTTAATTAAATATATTTGTTAAATAAATAAATAATTATTTTTATGATAATTAATGGTCAAATGTGTCATATGAATTGACCAAAAACAATAACAGTGTAATTAAATTAAAGTGTCTTTGTAATAATCAGTGTAAGTTAGTTGAAATTAAATGTAAGATGATATATGAAAGTTTTATGCTCAATGGGGTGTTGGGGTTAAAAGTTTTAGGGTGAGATTTTCATTGTTTCTATATGTACATATTATATCTATATAATAATAGTTGACTATAGTAGTAGTTGGTAATTTACACTGTGAGAATTAAGGTGAATTACCTCTGTCAGAGTGCACAGGTCTTGTTATAAATATATATATATAGTATGTATAAAATGAGAAAGATGTAAAATAGCAAAAGTGAGAGCAATCTGTTTCAGAACTATCCAATAGATATAAGATGCTCGTTAGCATATAGATACCAACCGAGGTTAGCATAAAATACGCTCGATTAACTTCAACGAATTACTCGATTGAAATCGTTAAAATTTATATATAATTCATAGACATGATTATTTATATCATTCATTCAACAATGTACCTTTATTTTTGTTTTTCTATATGAAAAATCTCTAGGATTTTAACTATTATTTTACTAATGAAATTTAAAAAATAAAATGAGAAATAAAATTGTTTGTAATCATGAAATTGATGGTAAAATTTTTATAAAATCATTTGGTATATTTTTAAGATAACAAATTGTAAATTAAAATTACTTTTTTATTTATTTTTTAAATTAAATAAGTGATTTTTAGATGATTAAATTAATTGAAACTAATTTAAATCACTGAAAAATTCGTTTAAAAAATATAGGACTTTTTTTTATGTTTATTGTTTATACGAATTTATTATTTATTTTATTGTTGTAATAATTGTTAGTTAATTTTATTCATTAAAAAATGTATAGATAGAATGAAATTAAAAATTAAAGTTTTATTTTTATATAAAATATAAATTAAAATTCTTTTTAACTTTGTGATACTTCGTGCTGAGATTACAGAAATAATAGAAATAATCGACTAAAAAACATTGGACAATAAAAGTTCGTCGATGTATAGGGTGAATCAAAATCGTTTTCTTTTTTTTTTTTTTTTTTTTTTTTTTTAAATAGCTGTTCATGTAAGTAGCTCGCGTATTTGCCAATCGACAGAGAGCTGGAAAGAAGATAAGCTATAAAACGATCACACGTTATACGATGCAGAAAATAATAAAATGTTTTTGTTATAAAAAAAAATAAAATAAAATATATAAAATAAAATACTGTATCGAGGATTGGATATTTTCACATAAAAATAATTTTCAAATACTTTTACAACAAACAAATTGATGAATATTATTGAATAAAGTTTTATAAATTTTATTGAAATATTTTTTTCGAAATTTAAAAAAATCAAACGATTGTAGAAATATTTCATTGAAGTAATAGAAATATTTCTTTGAAGTTATAGAAATATTTCTTTAAAGTTATAGAAATATTTTATGTCATATTATATGACATTTGTTTGTTGGAATTTATAAAATTTCAACAATATATTTTTCATTTAAATAAAAATAAAATAAATAAAACTTACCAGCTCGAAGTGTAACTTCTCTTGACAATACAGTACCAACTGAACTTGTCGCACGACATCTGTAACGAGCATTATGTATCTCAGCACGAAAATCTTGTGCAAGAAATGGTGGAAAATAAAGTGTTCCATTGCCCAATAATTGTCTAAAATAAATAAAAATTTAATTAATTTTTTTGTAAAATTTAATTGAATAATTAAATATATTACCTTAAACCTGGAACTGCTGTAACTGTTCTTTGATCTGGACTTGTTATCCAAGTAACATGTGGTGTTGGACTACCATGTGCTGCACAACTTAATTGTGAACCAGTTGTATTTGAAAATACAAGAGTACTAGGTGGTTCAACAATAAAAACTGGTCCCTGTTGACCAAGTACAGCAACACAACTGCAAGCTTAAAAATTAAAAACAAAAATCATTAAAATTTATCATCAAAGACATTGCAGAAATAATTGAAACGAGTTTATTGAGATTTAAAGAAACATTTACTCTGATTTTAATGACAAGATTCCAAATAAATTTATATACTTTTATTTGTTAAATTAAATATGTAAATGACATTTATATATATAAAAATTAACATTGAATATCCACGAGTTGAGTATATCAAGAACACCAGCAATGTTTTATCAAACTCCACCCCTTGCTTGCTTGTTCCAATAAATGGGTTTATTTGAATATTAATTAACTAATTAATTTCAAATTTTCCATATCAAAATTTTGTTTTTTTTTTATCCATACAGTTAATTGACTTTGTAAATAAAATATCAAATATATATTTGTCGATGAAATTAAATACAATTTTATTAACTTTATATTAATTTTTTTTTTTTTTCAATATTTTCTTAAAACTTGATGTGAGTTTTATTTTTAATAATTATTAATAAACTTTTTCATTTTATTTTTATTATTTTAATAACAAAAAAAAATAATAAAAATAGATAATTTATCATTTGAAAATCTACTCTTTCATAATTAACACCCAAATAATTAACTGTAAAAATAATTTTATAAGCAGATCAACTTTCTTTTTTTTTGTTCAATTTAATCCAAGCTATTGACTATTTACATTTTGTTCATACAATAAAAAATTTAATGAGTTTTTTTTTATTAGAAATTATAAGCTGTTATAAACATAAATGGACCACACAATAATCAGTGGTTGGAGAATTACAAAATTCATATATAATAATCCTAGTAAAATGCATACATACACAATCCAACTCGGAAAATCTATGTATATATATAAATTTTAGAATAAAATGCAGATAAAAGTGGTCTAAGTAATCCTCGTTAATATATTAGTTGGTTTACTTTGTAATGATGTGCTGATGAGTTTGTTCAATGATTTCAAATTTATATATTTGATGATGAAGTTGCACTCTTTAAATTAATTTTATTATTTTTTAAATAAAATTCAAGACAACACTGAGGTACCACTTATACTTCTTAGTGTGTTGTCCTGTTTAAATTAATTTTTTTATAATATAAATATATTCCAGGACAACAGTCAGTCTTTACTTATACTTTTCAGTGTGTTGTCCTGCTTCAATTAATTTTTATAACTTAAATATAATTCAGGACAACACTGACCTATCATTTATGCTTTTTATAGTGTTGCAATTGTGATTATTTTTTTAAATAATAAAATATTGACTTTATAATAATAACTTTTATATTGATTTAAAAAAAAAAATATTACAATTAAAATTCATTAATTTATTTGAATAAATTCGTCGTCATGGTTACTGATTATTTGACCTGGTATTAAAATATATAATTTATTTTTGATGCTGAGTAAAGATCGATTTCCATTACGACCTCAAGAATTGTCGAAATAATTTATCCAATGAATTATTTTACTACCAAATGATATACTTTATATATAAAACTGAAATTTTTAAATCCAATTTAATTTGAGTTTTATCTCTTGGTATGAATATTTCAAAGAAATTAACTAATGCTCTTATTTATACTTTGAAATTTTTTTCTTATTTTTTCTTTTAGAATCAATATTATTTATTTTTTTTTTGTTTCATATAGTTGTAGAAATTTATACAAGAACATTTTTCACGATTGGAAAAACTTTTGACTATAAAACTTTGAAAGATATATAAAATAAATGCATTGGAATTTTTTTTTTTTTTATTTTTAGATAGAAAAGAGAAAAATAAATCGATATAGTGAAAACTCGAGTCATCCTATTTCGAATATGTATATATATCTACAAACCTTTTTCATTTAAAAAAAGTTACTGACAACTGAAGGGTTACATTCTGATGTTTTTCATACTAGTTACATCAAAAATAAAAAAAAAGTTTTTTTTATTTCAATAGTATTAAACTTAAAAAACAAAAATATATATACGAATCATCTTGACATGAGCAAATACAGTTGCAGAAATATTTTACCAAAAAAAAAAAAGAAATAATAATAATATAAAAAGTTGATAAATAAAAAGACACTTTAAAGTTTTTATCAAGTTTATGAATTTTAATTTAATATAAAGTTTTCTTGTTTTAAATCATGGGTCGTTGACACATGCCTCTGAGGACTATACTTTTTAACTCTCAATGGTGATAAAAAAAAATGAAAAATAAAAGTCAAAAAAAAGCTTGTTATATTTTATAATTTACTAAAAAATAAAATAATAATTTTTTTTATATAAAATATATATTTAATTATATTTTAAATAATAAATAATTTTTTTTTATAAAAAAAAAAATTAAATTACTGTGTCTATCAAACTTGTCATTTGAAAAAAAAAATTTGTATTATTTTAATTTTTTAACTTGTATTTTTTTACAATTTGATATTTGAAATAACCATAATATTAAAAAAAAATATATAAGATATAATTTAAAATAGTTGAAATGAAAATAAAATATGACTTTTTGTGTTTATATATTGAAAAGAGTCAGAAATTACATTGAAAAATGTACGAGACGTTTTTGACCTCTTGGGAATGAATTGGTAAAAAAATTTTTTTCCTATTCATTCTCGTATTTCTTTACGTTTTACCCACTGGAAATTCTTTCCAGTCGTCTACTTTCTTCTCCAGAGAGTAAAAGTATAAAAAAAAAAAAAAATTTAAAATGTCAAGTTCTGTTTCTTTTTAGATTATTGTCAATTTAACTTCTTTCAATTTTTGAATTACACAACGACAAGTTAGTAAATACAGATAAATATTTAAGAACTATAAAAAATAAAATATATATTATGTGAAACACGTAATACGAAAAAATATATTTGATAAAAAAATAATTAGTTAAATTGATCAAATATTTTTGTGGACATTTCAATTTGATAAATTGTATTTTCAACTATTTTTTTCAACAATTGATTTCCATAATGACTCAGTAGCTCTATTTTGTTATTTAAATAATAAACTTTTTTATAAATTTAATCAAAAAATATATCAAGAAATGTTCAAACTGTTTAAATTAAAAATAAAAAAAAATCAAATTTCAATAAAAATCTACTTGGATAAAACCTGGCATAAACGTTTCTCGTAATTAAAATTTTAATTAATTATATATCCAGTGACTCTCAGTGTCACATTTAAATGAAAAACGTCTTAAAAATTTTATACAGTTTGTTTTTGAATTAACGAGCATTGAGTTTTAAAAATATTTATAAATTTTTCAAGTATAACTTTACAAGTTTGATTTAAATCATACTTCAATATGTCATAGTTTATTTTTTTTTTAAATTTATTTTATTAAAAAAAAATCACAATTTTGTATAAAAAAATTAAATTCAAATGTAAAATTTTATTTTTTTTTACATGTAAATAACTTGTTATATTTTTTGATATGGAATAAATGTAATTTTCATATTTCGAAAATGTAAAAATAGAAAATTTTATTTATATAAAAAAATACAAAAATTACTATTTCATGATGATAATTTTTTTAAGTAGCTAAAACTTGTCTCTATTTGTCAGATTATTATGAAATATTTTTATTCTTTTTTAATTAAATTAAATAAATATTTTTATTCGAAATAATTGAGACTCGTCTCTGCCAGATTCGAAATAAAAAAAACAAATATTTTTGTAAATTAGTTTTAATTATTTATCACTAAATAATTCTCGTTTCAGCAAATATTTTAATTAAAAAAAAAAATAAAGAAATATAAAAATAAATTCTACAAATATTTTGTCAATTTTTAAATTTGTAAACAATTTTTTATATTTTTATTTTCTCGTCATGCTCATGTTTATATTAATATCAATCGAAAAATATTGATACGCTCTTGTAGTTTCATTTGATCATTCGTACATATTCTGATGCTTTTGAAGAGCCATACATGTGATGCTCGAGTGACATTGTGTTTAATTAAAACTTTATTATTTTCAGTCATGGAAACATTTTTTTTATCTATATATTATTTCAATGATATTTAAACAGTCAAACAATATAGAAAAAAAAATAAACATATATATAATTTAAACCAAGTATAACTGCAAATACAGTGAGTTAGCTCTTTTGGCTCATTTTTGAGTGGCAATTTTATTCAGACGACTTCATATTATTACTCAGTTATCTTTGTATATATATATATACTAAAAATGATGGTTATAATACAAACTGTGTGTTATATCATC
Source organism: Lysiphlebus fabarum (assembly GCA_011426435.1). Taxonomy (NCBI): domain Eukaryota; kingdom Metazoa; phylum Arthropoda; class Insecta; order Hymenoptera; family Braconidae; genus Lysiphlebus; species Lysiphlebus fabarum. The sequence goes on from WSYQ01001136.1 coordinate 215,902, forward strand.
TACAGAATAATTCATCAGTCTCGAATTAATTACACAATCATCGTGATTTTTTTTTTTTTTTCAATTTATTATTAATTATTATTTAAAGTACTGCGTACAATCAGTGTAGATTTATTAAATAACTAGAGCAAATTATTTCAATTTATTTACAAAATCCGAAATTATTAATTATTAAAGTGTATTTTATACTTGGATTTAAGGCGAAATGCAAGACGATTCTGCCTTATCTCGGGTTGCCGCGCGCTCCATCTACAGGTCACCAGAGACCTATACTTCGATCTATCCGATCGGTAATAGTAATTTAAAGTCTAATAATTTTTTCTGTACGTTTCGCACAGTTAGACTGTTATAATAATATGATTATATCATAGAAATAGATTTGACTATTTTTTGAATTTATTTTTCGGCAGTTTACCGAGAAAATTTTAAAATTTATTTAAAAAATTTTATTTGAGCATTTCAGACGATATTATTAAAATTATAATTTTATTATTATAATAACAAAAAAAATGCATTTACAATAATGACTACATTACAATTATTTTATTGTAATAATTAGAATATTATTGTAATAATTACTTAGTCAGTATTTTACTTACTGTTTTTTTTTTAAATTTTATTTGTGCATTTTACACATTATTATAATTATTATTATTATTATAAAAAAAACAATTTATTGTAATTATCAAATGACAATTATTTTATTTTATTTTATTGTCAGTATTTTACTGACTTTTTTTTCAATTTTATTGAAAATTTTATTTGTGCATTTTGCACATTATTATAATTATTATTATAAAAAAAAACAATTTATTATAATTATCAAATGACAATTATTTTATTTATTTTTATTGTCAGTATTTTACTGACAAAAAAGAAAACAATTTATTGTAATTGTCAAATGACAATTATTTTATTTTATTTTATTGTCAGTATTTTACTGACAAAAAAAAAAACAATTTATTGTAATTGTCAAATGACAATTATTTTATTGTCAGTATTTTACTGACTGTTTTTTTTTTTTTTAATTTTATTTGTGCATTTTGCACATTTTTATAACTATTATTATTATTATTATAAAAAAAGAAAACAATTTATTGTAATTGTCAAATGACAATTATTTTATTTTATTTTATTGTCAGTATTTTACTGACAAAAAAAAAAACAATTTATTGTAATTGTCAAATGACAATTATTTTATTGTCAGTATTTTACTGACTGTTTTTTTTTTTTTTAATTTTATTTGTGCATTTTGCACATTTTTATAACTATTATTATTATTATTATAAAAAAAGAAAACAATTTATTGTAATTGTCAAATGACAATTATTTTATTTTATTTTATTGTCAGTATTTTACTGACAAAAAAAAAAACAATTTATTGTAATTGTCAAATGACAATTATTTTATTGTCAGTATTTTACTGACTTTTTTTTTTCAATTTTATTGAAAATTTTATTTGTGCATTTTGCACATTATTATAATTATTATTATAAAAAAAAACAATTTATTATAATTATCAAATGACAATTATTTTATTTATTTTTATTGTCAGTATTTTACTGACAAAAAAGAAAACAATTTATTGTAATTGTCAAATGACAATTATTTTATTTTATTTTATTGTCAGTATTTTACTGACAAAAAAAAAAACAATTTATTGTAATTGTCAAATGACAATTATTTTATTGTCAGTATTTTACTGACTGTTTTTTTTTTTTTTAATTTTATTTGTGCATTTTGCACATTTTTATAACTATTATTATTATTATTATAAAAAAAGAAAACAATTTATTGTAATTGTCAAATGACAATTATTTTATTTTATTTTATTGTCAGTATTTTACTGACAAAAAAAAAAACAATTTATTGTAATTGTCAAATGACAATTATTTTATTGTCAGTATTTTACTGACTGTTTTTTTTTTCAATTTTATTGAAAATTTTATTTGTGCATTTTGCACATTATTATAATTATTATTATTATAAAAAAAGAAAACAATTTATTGTAATTGTCAAATGACAATTATTTTATTTTATTTTATTGTCAGTATTTTACTGACTTTTTTCAATTTTATTGAACATTTTATTTGTGCATATTGCACATTATTATAATTATTATTATTATAAAAAAAAAAAACAATTTATTGTAATTGTCAAATGACAATTATTTTATTTATTTTTATTGTCAGTATTTTACTGACTTTTTTTTTCAATTTTATTGAAAATTTTATTTGTGCATTTTGCACATTATTCTAATTATTATTATTATTATAAAAAAAACAATTTATTATAATTACCAAATGACAATTATTTTATTTATTTTTATTGACAATTTGACAGTTTTTTTGACAATATTGCCAAGAGCCAATGACGTTTTTATTTAAGGTTATCTTGTCAGATAAAGACACAGTTTACATATTTATGTTTACTTCATGTGACGTCACGTTGGTCGCAGAATTGTGATACAGCCTTTAATGTCTATTTGAATAATTATTTTATGTAATGTTATTTTTATTCAAATGTTTATTTCATTTATTTACTTTAATTGAATGTATTAATTGAAATGATAATTTTATTTATCTATTTGATTTATTTATAATGTTACATTATTTAAATGTTTATTGAAATTTTAGTTTTTTATTGAAATAATATTTTATTTAAATGTTTATTGAAACGATAGTTTTATTTAATGTTATATTATTTAAATAATAGATTTATTTAATGTACTAAGCATAAATATGAATTCATTACTTGATGGATTATTAAATGAATCAACAACTTTAGCACGTTTTTTAAGAGTAATTGTACCACTGTACCATGAAAAATAAGTTTGAAAATTTTCCAAATTTTTTTTTTTTTTAATTTTTTGAATTTTGAAAAACCAAGAGTTGGCGCTTCTTGAGAATCATAAAATAGATATACAGTCAATTTTTTAGAATTTTTCAACAAGTAGTTTTCGAGAAAAGTGGGTTTGAAAATTTTCCAAATTTTTTTTTTTTTTAATTTTTTGAATTTTGAAAAACCAAGAGTTGGCGCTTCTTGAGAACCATAAAATAGATATACAGTCAATTTTTTAGAATTTTTCAACAAGTAGTTTTCGAGAAAAGTGGGTTTGAAAATTTTCCAAAAATACCGACTTTGAAAAAAATTTTTGAATTTTGAAAAAATAAAAGTTGGCGCTTCTTCACAACCATAAAATAGATATACAGTCAATTTTTTAGAATTTTTCAACAAGTAGTTTTCGAGAAAAGTGGGTTTGAAAATTTTCCAAAAATACCGACTTTGAAAAAAATTTTCGAATTTTGAAAAAATAAAAGTTGGCGCTTCTTCACAACCATAAAATAGATATACAGTCAATTTTTTAGAATTTTTCAACAAGTAGTTTTCGAGAAAAGTGGGTTTGAAAATTTTCCAAAAATACCGACTTTGAAAAAAATTTTTGAATTTTGAAAAAATAAAAGTTGGCGCTTCTTCACAACCATAAAATAGATATACAGTCAATTTTTCAGAATTTTTCAACACGTGGTTTTCGAGAAAACTGGGTTTGAAAATTTTCCAAAATTTCTAGACTCAAAAAAAAATTTTCGAATTTCGAAAAACTAAGAGTTGGAGCTTCTTCGGTAGTGTCTACTTTATTCACAGTTTAAATTTCAAGAAATTTCGTTCATTAGTTTTCGAGAAAACTGGGTTTGAAATTTTCAAGGTGGTAATGCAGAATCGTCTTGCATGTCGCCTTAAGTGAATTATATATATTATTATTTTATTTATTGTTTTTGTATGAATTAATAGCTCATGAAGCTAGTTTCATGAAGTTTCATGTAAAATGAATTATTTATTTTATAATAAATATAAAACTGAAGTGAATTATAATAATAGAATAAGTATTTATAAAAAAGATTTATTATAATGAATTGTGATGGAAAAAAACTTGATGGAAAATACGTGTTAAATTCTTAAATTTATTAACAATTTATTATTTTTGAAACGTCCTCTAGGGTGGTTTATAAAAAAAATATTTTTGAGCAATCTATTGATAATCTATAATAGTTTGAATATTTGAATGAAGCTCAAAAATTAATATCCTAAACGTTAGAAATATTTATTTCAATTAATTATATATTTTTTCTATTGATTTCTTACATTTCGAAATGGCCAAGAAAAGACTTACTTTGGCATGGTCATTTCGATCATAGAAAAAATACTTTTGGACAATCTTTTTATGATGTAATGCTTTTAATTGAAAAAACACCCTAAAATAATTATCCTGTAAGTTTCATAAATTTATTTCAATTATTTCTAATTTTTTTTTATTTTTTTATATGTTTCAAATGACTTTGAGAAAGTCTGACTTTTGCAAATTGATTCGGTTTTTTTTAAAAATATATCTAATCAACCTAGACATGATATTATGCTTCTAATATTTAAAAAACACCCTGTAATAATTATCCTGTAAGTTTCAAGCATTTATTTTGATTTTTAATAATTATTTTTAATTTTATATCTTTTCGGGACATCACTTATGAAAGTCCAGTGTTTTCAATGTATTGTCCTGCTGGCTTAAAAAAATATTTCTAATCAACCTAGACATGATATTATGCTTCTAAAATTTGAAAAACACCCTAAAATAATTATCCTGTAAGTTTCATAAATTTATTTCAATTATTTCTTATTTTTTTCCAATAAATTAATATAAAATAACTAATTAAAAATTTTTTGTTAATAAGTTTTTTTATATTATAAAAAATAGAAATAAATAAAAAGTCAAATTAATTTCGAGGCGTGTATGCGTATTTGTTCAGAGAGACATGATATATATAATAATTTTCAAATATAGCCAATCGATTTTTAACTTATGAGGTTGTTTTTTCTATATATACCTATATATTTTTTCTCTCATTTTGCAGATATGTAGATGTAGTTTATATATGTATGACGATTGACGCATTCAACAATATTGGTGATGCAGCATTTGCAATATTTTATGTATAACTATATGCGACAGACACAGACATCATTTCAAACAGTACTTTTAAACAGTATGTATATACAGGATGTCACTTGAACATCATATATGTATGACTCTCTTCAAAAGCATCAGCATATGTACAGATGATCAAATGAAACGACAAGAGCGTATCAATATTTCTCAATTGATATATACAGATAAACGTGAGCATGACGATAAAATAAAATTATTATCAAAAAATATTTGTTGTATCAATTTTAAATTGATAAAATTTATTAAGTATTTTTATTAAATCCAGTCATATAAAAAAATTTTTTTAATCCATTATTAATTAATAAATGAAAAAAAAGTTTTTTTAATAATTGGACAAAATAAAAATTGTTAAATTAAAAAAATGAAAATTTAAATTAATATTTTTTGGTTTTATTATTTTGAATAAATAATTTGTTTTTTTAAAAATAAAAAAAGTTATTCTAGTCAATTTTTTAACTATTAAACTTGAGTTTAACAAAAAAAAATTTATTTTATATAAAATATTCATCGAGTTATTTTTATTTTTAATAGTATATTTTCTTTCGATTTATAAAAAAGACTAAAGTTTTATCACTGAATTATGTTATTATAATTTAAATATCTTGTGAACACAATTTCATTCGACATTTAAAAAAATAATCAAGTAATCATCGTCTTTAATAATTGCACGAATAAAAATACTTTTAAATATATTAATTTCCTCAGATAAAATAAAAAATAATAAAAATTCTCTATCAGCAAAAGAAACGAAGGGAAGCACAGTGCCGGTAATAAGCCAATGAAAAAAAAAAAAATGAGATAAAAATAAAATAGCACATTGAATGTAGATGAAAATTTCATCATAAAAATCAATATAAGTATATTCAAAATTTTTTATTCTATTATTATTTTTTCCATAATTTTGATGAAATTTCCAACAATAAATTTGATAATATTTCAATACAAAAATTGTGTTTTATCAAATAATGAAAAACCAGATAAAAGATATTCACAACAAATCTCAAGGTATTTTTTTTTCAAATAAAAATATATATTTATCAATTTGATAATATTGAGAAATGTGATGATAATACGATTATGTTAAGGATATTCGAAACAATAATAGTATGAAAGTTCACATACTTCCTCATCATCACCATCACCATCACCATCATCATCATCATCATCATCATCATCATCATCATCATCATCATCATCATCATCATCATCATCATCATCATCATCATCATCATCACCATCACCATCATCATCATCATCATCATCATCATAACAATCATCATCATCACCATCATCATCATCATCATCATAACCATCATCGACATCATCAACATGATCCTCATCTATATATCTCGATTTATAGTTTCTCGAGAGTTCAGAGCCTGTCTGTCGAAAGCACGATATAATGGAAGCAGAAAAGAGACAAGGGGTACATACAGCTTGAATGCATCTCTATACTGAGTGCATTGATGACACTATACATATTGACAAGACACTTGAATCTACTACATTCACCCAGAGCTTTTGCCAACTTGAACTCATTCTCTCAAATTTATTTCCTCCATAAAAAATTATTTTTTTTTTTTTCAAAACAATTTTATATTTTACAACATTTATAATACAATATAAAAATATATATTATATATAATTTAAAAATTATTTTTCTAAAAGTTATAATGATTTTTGTTATTTATTTTTTTTTTTTTTAGAATATAAAGATTTTTTTGTGTTAAATTTTTTTTCTTTTGTGAACAAAGTGAGTGAGTGTGGTCTGATTAAAGGTAGATTGGTGAATGATGATGAGAGCCAAAAGAGGATTATAGTAAAGGGAGAGATTCTCATCAATTGATATAGAGGAAATTTTTTAGTGAAGAGGAATAAATAACGATAAGCTATTTGATAGCTGACAATGCTGAACATTTTTCAAAGCCTCTTGAGACAATGACAACGAGATATATATCTTTTTTTATTTTTTATTTTTATTTTTTATATATATATCATCGTGTTAGTAACAAAAGGGCTTAGTTGTTTATATGTACATATAGCTAAGCTTTATTATGATTCATATATTTTACGAGTCATACTATGAGTCAATACATACAAGTCAATTTTAAACATGACTCAAAAAAAAAAGGCTAAAAATATTGCTTTGAGCTTTATTAAATAAATATAAAATTGTTAATTTAATTTATCAATTTTTAAAATAATATTTTTTTAAATTTAATTGTTTATTAATTTATATGTTTTTTTTTTGAATAATTTTTTATTATGAAATAAGATAAAAGAAATATATAAAACAATAGAAAAATTGCTGGAAAAAAAATTTATTTGTGACTTGAAATTGTTAGTATTTAATAGTGAATATTTTAATACAAAGAAATATTAACAAAAAAAAAACAAAAAAACAAAAAGTCAATAGAACAAAATAAAGATACTCTGGCTAATATTGGTAATGTCTTGGAGTACTTTTAAAATATATAGTTTGTACGTCAAATAGAGTAAAATCATGAGCTTTTTTTTCTTCTCAGATACTTGGTTCTTTTCATCATCGCAGTTGTTGAAACAAAAAAAAAAAAAAAAAATTTATATAGAAGAACGTCGTTGTCGTCGTCGTAGTTGGATACAAGAAGTACAGTTAAAAAAAATAAAAAGACAAATTAAAAATAAAAAAAAAAATTACACTGAGTGAGAGAAAAAATATTGAAACAAAAACAAATGGAAAAAAAAAGATGAGCCTGGGGATGAAAGAAAAAGAAATAGAAAAAAAAAAGTTTAAAAAAATAAAAAAATAAATATATATATAAAAAAACTTTCAAGTGGCATAAAGTCGTAAAGAAACGAAATGGAAGACAGAGTTGGAAGTAAAATAAAAAGTCATAGCGAATAGAATAAAAAAAAATTCTTGGTTTTTAAGAATAAAAAAAAAAATAAAATAAAAAAGCTCATATAACGACTTTTACGAAGGTCTAAAGACTGGTCAAATATTTGCTCCGGTGAGTCTCAATTTCAAATTCACAACTCGATCCTTTTAATAAGTTTTTTATTGGACCTTATCTTTGTTTTCCAAATAGGCTGTATTTTCAAAAGCTTTAACATTTATTTAATCATAAAATTGTCATTTTAAATATAATAATAAAAATATAAAAAAATAAAATATATATTTATGTAATTTTATTTTTAATATAGTTGTGATTTTTTAATGTAAATAATACGTAAAGCAATATTGGAAATGAAGCATAAATTTACTTAGGTAAGGGTGTTAGCTTGAAGAGTTTACAGTTGATATACACATACCACTAATTTTAAATGAGAAACCGTAATCTTCATATATATATACAAATTAACGTGAATTTATATGGATTCCTTGTGTTATTTCAAGCAACCACGCATTATAGTGATAACTTGATAAGTGACAGACAATCACGTGATAAAAATAAATAAAATATATAAAATATAAATTTGTTATTTGTAAATTATATTATTTATTTTTTCATTTAATTTGATTTTTTGTATATCAATTATTAAATGAAAATAATTACTTGATTAGATTTGCTTTTTACTGTTTATTTTTCTTTGTTTATTTAATTTTTTTAGCAAATGGAAATTAAATATTTTTATTTATTTATATTCTCAAGATGATTCAGATAAATTATAAGCTCAAGCTTGAAAATTTTATATATGAGCTTTATTATATACCCAGTGAAATAATGTTAATATAAAAAATGGTTTATTTTTATTACAATTATGTTGGATTTTTAGAAAAAATATACTGTAAATTTTGTATTTAATTTGTTAAGATATATTTTGATAAATTCATAGAAATTTATTACGTAATTTAAGTAAATTAGTTTAGAGAATTAATCAAGGATAAATAAAACTGGTAAATTAATAACTATTAAAAAAGTCAATAATTAAAATTTTAAATCATATTGGAAATTTAAAATATTTTAAATAAAAAATTTTGATAATTAAATAAAATATTATTAAAATAATAAATATAAAATAAAATTATAAAAATCTAAAATTATTTTTTAATCAATATCAGGTAAAAAATTAAGTATCTAACTTGACAAATTATTTTTCTATAGAAAAATAATTGAAAAGATTCAAACTTTTGTAATTGTTTTGACAGATAATAAAGAAACGAAAAGACTTTGAAAACTTTAATTCTGTCATTGTACGATTGTTAAGTATAACAAGATTTTATTGTAATTCAGTTGATTATTATATATAAATCTTAGATGTTGATATAAACTGAAATTGATCTGTTGTTGTTGTGGAAATTGATAAGCAGTTGCCTGGAGCATAATTTAAATGAAGAGCCTATATATTGATTGTAGGGTGAACATGATTACCCTTGAGCTATATATGAACGTGTTGTGCCAACTAAAAGTTTTGTTTATATCCTTATCAACAATGACTTTTCCTAGTTAACATTTTACTGTATCATAAAGCTGACAGTTTATTGTCAGTCTTTTTTGACAGTTTATATACTGATAAAATATATTTTAAATATTATCAAAATTTAAATAATATTTTTCCTGTTAATATAACCATATATTTTATCAAAAAAAAAAATGACAAAAACGTTTTTGAAAAAATTGACCTGGGTAATTCGATAACGCCCACATGAAACAATATTTTTTTTTTGATGAAAAATTATAAATAAATATTTATATTTGACATTGTTTTTGGTAAATGATATTTTTAGAAAATTGCTGAATTTTTTTTAGATAATTTTTTAAATATTAATTTGAGCTCAGGTCAGTATGATATGTAGTTTGATGTGAAATCGATATGCGTTGGTTTGTCTCTCTATGTGGGCGTATACAGTCAGTATTATCAGACAGTATATGTACCTATATGTACATATATATACATATCAGTATATAAGGGTATATTTTTATTTAATATACATGTATGTGTTGATCATGGAAATTTTAGCTTTGATCCAGATATATGTAGGTAAAGGGTCTACCAATAATGTGACACATAAAAATCATCACTTTTATCTCAAGAGTTCACTTGGTGTAGAAATAAATATGAATTATACATGAAAAATATATATTTAACAGTAAAAAAGTGAACAGTTTATGGTTTTTTATAGATTTCTGGAAAACAAATTATTCAGGTTTCGAATTGTAATTGTAATTTTTAATTTTATCAATAGATTATGCTTATTAAATTTAGAAAAAATCCCATAAATCATTATCATAGACGTTGAAAGTATTTAATTTACTTATTTATATTTTTTTTTATCAATTTTACAATTTCGAAATGACTTTGAGAAAGTCTGATTTTTTCAAAGACATTCGGTTTTCGAAAAAAATATTTCTAATCAACCTAAACATGATATTATGCTTCTAATATTTGAAAAACACCCTAAAATAATTATCCTGTAAGTTTCATAAATTTATTTCAATTATTTCTAATTTTTTTTTATTTTTTTATATGTTTCAAATGACTTTGAGAAAGTCTGACTTTTGCAAACTCATTCGCTTTTAAAAAAAAATATTTCTAATCAACCTAGACATGATATTATGCTTCTAATATTTAAAAAACACCCTGTAATAATTATCCTGTAAGTTTCAAGCATTTATTTTGGTTTTTAATAATTTTTTTTAATTTTATATCTTTTCGGGACATCACATATGAAAGTCCAGTGTTTTCAATGTAATGTCCTGCTGGCTTAAAAAAATATTTCTAATCAACCTAGACATGATATTATGCTTCTAATATTTAAAAAACACCCTAAAATAATTATCCTGTAAGTTTCATAAATTTATTTCAATTATTTCTAATTTTTTTTTATTTTTTTATATGTTTCAAATGACTTTGAGAAAGTCTGACTTTTGCAAATTGATTCGGTTTTTTTAAAAAATATATCTAATCAACCTAGACATGATATTATGCTTCTAATATTTAAAAAACACCCTAAATTAATTATCCTGTAAGTTTCAAGCATTTATTTTGATTTTTAATAATTTTTTTTAATTTTATATCTTTTCGGGACATCACATATGAAAGTCCAGTGTTTTCAATGTATTGTCCTGCTGGCTTAAAAAAATATTTCTAATCAACCTAAACATGTTTTTATGCTTCGATAATTTGAAAAACACCCTTAAACAATTATCCTGTGAGTTTCATGAATTTATTTCAATTATTTCTAATTTTTTTTATTATTTTTATAATTTCGAAATGACCATGAGCAAGTCTGACTTTTTCATGGTCATATGGATCATAGAAAAAATACTTTTGGACAATCTATTTATGATGTAATGCTTTCAATATTTATAAAAACATATAATCATTTATGTTTTTAATTGTAAAAAAAAAAAAAAACAAAACATCAAGCTATTTGAAATTTCTAGGATTCTTGAAATTTTGTTTGACACATCAAGAATTTCTTGTACACGATTCAATCGACTTGGAATTTCCAAAAAAATCTATAACTGAATAGTGTATAGTCACCTCATAGCAATTCCATAACTACAATTGTCTAAATAATTGTCACTTTATGCAATAAAAATCGTCAAATAAAATTCTACATTTTAATTTGAGTACACTTGTATCATCCTGGGCAATTTTGATTCAACCTTTTGTTACTTCCAAGTGCAACTTCAACCTCTATTTTTTTATTTGTATATTTCATCAATAAAAAATTGTTATATTTTTTCATTCTTTTCTGATTCTATTTTTATTTATTTATTATTATTATTTGTGTCTCTATCAAAATCATTACTCCGTTCAATTTTTCATGTATATTTGAAAAAAAAATATTTCTATTATTTTCAGGGATATACACACATAGTTGGAAACTCTCCAGAGTATTTTATTTTTTAATATAAAAAATTCAAAATAATATTAATCTACTGTAACAAATAATTATTTTTAATTGTTAAAAATATTGATAAAAAAAAAATAAATATAAAATTACTAAAAATGTTTCTTTTTCACAGTAAAAAAAAAATTATTTGTTTTGGCTTTAAAATTTTTTAATAATTTTATAAACATGAATAAAAATAAATATAATCATAAAAAGAGATTTAAATTGAATAGATTTAAATACGAATAATTTTTTTAGTTTTTTTTTTAAATTTTTTTTAATGAATATCAGTTATCAACTGGATAAAAAATATGTTGACATATTCATTTGGATATTACTCTTTTGACTGTACAACGATGCATTAATGTATTCATTCAATATATGTTTACATAATTTTTTTTTTTAAATATCAGTTATGGGATTTGTATTTTTTTGTACGATGACACCAAGTTTTTTTTTTTTATTTATTATTATTTTTGACGTGAATTTTACCGATAATGTATCGTGGCATTTTTTTTTTATTTTTTCCCTGTTTTATATTTTTTTTTATTATAATTTTAGCTTTGTCACGATCACCACTTTGTTGGATTCTCATGTCTATTCAAAAAAAAAATAAATTGTGATTATTTTCAGCAATATATACTTGTGTATTTTTGTACCCTCCCCCGAGTATTGAAACTTTTTAACATATAAAAAAAAAATCGACGTCTATCTCATTGGATTAATTTTTTTCTGCAATTTAATTCTATTTTTCGCGTGTTCTTTTTTTCGAAGCCTTACTAGTTTATTTATTTATTTTTTTTTTTCATTAATTAAATGATTGATTTTGTAAAAAAATAAATAAATAAATGAATTTATAAATTATTTATAAAAAGTATTTCGAAGAAATCAACGACTTGAATTTGAGGAATGACAAGACAACACTATAGAAAAATGTAATTCGTTGTTCTATTATTCATATAAATATAGAAAAAAAATGAAATTGATTCTTGTAATTATTAAAAATAGATAAATTTAGTTGTTTTTTAAATGCTAAATGCATAATTTCTTTGTAATTTTGTTTAGAAATATATATAGTTGATGAAGTAGGACAACACTTTGAATTGTACAAGTCAGATCATTGTGTTGTCCTATTATACTCATAAAAATAATAAAATAATTAAAAAAATATTATAAATTTAAAAATTCAGATTCATAAAAGACTAGAATAAATTTATAAAGTTTTTTTTTAAATGCTAAATGCAGATTTTGATTGTAATTTTGCTTAGAAGTATATATAGTTGATGAAGTAGGACAACACTCTAATGTATAGGTCAAGTCGTTGTGTTGTCCTGTAACTTTTATAAATATAAAAAAAAATAAAAACTAATGAAATTAATTCTTGTAATTATTAAAAATAAATTAATTCAGTTGTCATTTAACTGCTAGATGCATAGTTATATCATTAATTTATCTATAAATATTATTAACCAAGTCAACAAGACAACACTCTAAAAAAACTTGAATAATTTTTCTAATAATATCATTCGACTTCTAGCCTTCATAATTTTTAGAAACAAACTTAAAATATATGATTTAAATCCAACTTCAAATGACGTAATTAAATTAATTAAATAAATCAAAACTGTCAAAGATATATGACTATAAAATTCAAAAAACAATCACCGAAATAATTTCTAATAATTGCTGAATAAAAATTAACAAATAAACTTTTTTTTTTGTAAAACAAATAGACAATTGCTTCAAGCAAGTGTTTAATAATTTTATTTTATAAATAGTTACTTAATTTATGTATTATTTATTTAAAATTAAACTCACCAATAAGAAGAAGCAGCAATGATGTTGGATCCATTATCAAACTGATCCTTTGTGTTTTCTATCTACCTGAGGATACTCGTAACTTCTACAAAATACAAACAAAAAAAATATTTATAAATATAAGAAAATAGTCAAATAAATAATATATATTAATAAAGTGAATCTTATGAATCAACTTGCTTTAATATATATATAACTAAACAGTTTGTCTGCAGACATGTTTGGTAGACAAAATGTGTATATTGACTCTAGACAGAACATCCTACTGTCAAAGTCAGACAAATCAAAAGTGCGACAGAGAAATTGTAGAAAAAGAGTTGAAAATAAAAAATAAAATAAAAAACTACATCGTAAAGGTAAAAAAAAAAAAAAATAGAATAAAAAAGAATCAACTTTCTGATGAATAGTTCGTTTAAAGCAGAGCAATCTTTTTTAACGAGTCTCATTATTCTTACATTTTATATATCCTCAAACAAATTACACTCAATGCTAATTAACCCTTTTTTTTTATTTATATTTATTTGACTTTTTATTTAGTTTACTTTACATCTAAACAAAGTATAATTGTCTGACTATATAATATTAAAAAAAAATAAAGATTAAAAAATATTACTGAAAAATATAAAAATAAAATTTTCATGTATTTTTTTCATTTTTGTTACAGAATTTTTTTTTAAATATAAATTTGAAAAATGCTATTAATGACAATTATATGAAGTTAAACAATAAATTAATTAACAAAAAAAAAAAAAAAATTAATAAAAAAAATTAACAATTAAATTACAAATAAATTAATCAATTTGTAAAATTTCTGGAATTTTTTTTAAATTGACAATATAATTATTGTAAAATTTAATTCCAATAAACCAATATATTTTAATTTAAAATAAAAAATTAAATTTTATAATTAAATATAATTATTTTATTATATATTTTTGTTGCTTTTATATATAAATTATTTAATGGAAAATTAAATGTGAGTTTATCAAAGTTAAAAATCAAAAAAACTCATTTTTATTTATTTAGGTTCAAATGATGATAGAAAAGTTACGGTTATCTCGTTGTGTTTTTTTTTTTTTTTTTAACTTTTTTAAGTAACTATATCCTCGGCACTCGATAATAAGAGAAAAAAATGAAAAAAATATATACACTGGATAGAAAATTCCCGAGATGTGATCGGCTTAAGTTGAGAGCTGTCTGAAGCGTGAAATAGAGGACCTTTAGCGAGTTATATAATACGTGCTGGTGTACGATATATGAGAAGAACTAAATTGGAAAAAAATTTAATATATATATAAAAAAAAATATGAAAATAAAATAATAATTGATCTAGCTTGAATAGATTTACTAAAATAATAATTTTCCATATATAAAATAAATTAGAAAAAAAAAAAAACAAAAAATAAATAAAAAATATTTATAATGAGCAAATCATCAAAAAATAATATCTACTTGAAATAATTATTCCAAACAAATTTTACTACTAAAAAATTAATATTTATTAATTAGTTTCTTCAATATCTTTGTATAAATAAATAATTAATCTTAAACATTTTCAGGATTTTGCAGAGAATAAAGCTTTTCCAAAAAAATCACATTTAAATTTTGATACAAAATTTTTATTTATATTTTAATTATTTCAAAAGCTTTGATCATTATTTATATAATTTTTTATATTTATTTTTAGAAAACAGTAGTTTAATATTTTAGGTATTTTATTTTGGTAATAAATTTATATGAATATTGTTTAAAAAAATTATAAAATTTATCATGAAAATTTTTGTGTAAATAAGGGTTGATAATGTATGGTAAAATAAAAACGAGAAAATAGGAAAATTTATATAAATAAAAGTTGAATGACTATGATATTCAAAAGTACGTGAAAAACAAGGACAAGTAGTATCCAAGAGTTATGCATTATGATTCGCTATTCAAGCTTCTCATACCCATCTAATAACATCACTTGTTGCTTTAGAAAATTGATCTCATCTCACTTGGTTCAACGACGAAAAACTATTGGCTCTTTTGTGATAATATATATACACACATGCATTTTAATAATAACTTACAAATGTAAATATATATTCATTACAAATGATAATATACTTGGACACATTTAACTGGTTTTTAGAATAAAAAAAAATTAATTTAAAATTTAAATAATGTGGTATTTAACATACCAACTTTTTTGAAATTTAAATTTCTTTTTGATTAGATATTTTTGAATATGACACAAACTGTATAATAGAATTTATAAAATTTCAATTTAAATTGTAAATTGACATTTTTTAATTTATCATTTATCAAAAGCTTTTAATTTTTTTTTTTTGATTAAAAAGTTTACTGATATATTTATTTTTTGTATTTTTATTTATCTTAAAATTTTTAATAATAATTAATTAATATAATTAATTTTTAATTGATGAATTTAAATTTTAAATTAAAATGTAATTTTTATTTTCCTAAAATTAATTGGTAATTTTATATTCTCTATTATCTACATGACTAAAAAAAATACTCTGTGTTGTTAAATTAATTAAACTAAAAAAAATTTAAATTTTATTGATAAAATTTTTATTAAAAATTAAAATAAAAAAATTTTAATTTAAAAAATATAAATATTCAAAAAAACTGTCAGTTTAAAAATTATTCAAAAAATAAAAATCAATAATAAATTCCCTAACAAATAAAAATACAACTAAAAAAGCTTTTTTTTTTTATAAAAAAATTGACTTTTATTTGATTTATTTTTTGAGTGCTGACAACACAGTGGTCTATTGTTCAATCGAAAAATTGAAATTTAATTTAACAAAACAATTTATAAATATTTATATATAAAAAATAATTTTCAAGTAAAATAAATTATGTAATAATTTTGAATATATTAAAGAGATACATTAATTTAAATTATTTTTCATCACAAATATACATCTGTTAATATTTTTCTGAGTATATTTCATTGTATATTGCGCAGTATAATGATAAATACATCCAAAAAAACATTCACAGCATCAATATGAAGACAAACACATACATATATGTATGAGGGATGATACGCTACTAGAACGACCACCGCGAAACCAGAAATCGATTACACCCCTAAACCATTACTCCCTGGCATCAGAAAGAGCCATCGATTTTCCCTCTCTCTTAATGCTTAAAGCTCTCTCTTTCTGTGCTTTTTATTGGCAAGGTTTGTCGGGTTCCCTTCTGATTCAAACAGACAAGTCCACTGACCCGAATTTACGAATTAATCCGTACTAGCATCGATGAAATGATAAATAAAAAAAAAATTTTTTTTTTTTTTAAATATTGAATTTAAATATAAATAAAATTTTATAAAAATAAATATTAAATTTTTGTAAAAAAAATAATTTTTGTATTATTTTAATTATTAATTTTAATTTTTAAAAAAATTTTATATTTTTTTTTATTTTTTATAAATTAAAATAATTATACAATTTATTTTTAAATATTTTTAATTTAACTGTGTTGCAATTGACAGGATGAATATATTTTTTTTTGTTAAATTAAATAATAATTTGCATATGAAAAGTTATTGGGCATTTGATTGTTCAATGAAACAATGCAACTATCTGGACCAAAATTTTGATGGATATACTATTATATACTAGTTAATAATATAACATTACGGAAATGAAGTTTACTGTCATATCATGACAGTTGATTGCTATAAATATCTATTCAAAATTTGTCTATCAACAAACACACAAAGTCAAAAACTTGAAGAATATATTTGTAAATATATTACAAATAAAAAAAAAAAATTAATTTAAATTATTAAAAAATTTATGCTACTGTATAATAACTTGCTGTTAAAAAAAAAAAAAAAAAAAAAAAAAACTATTAAATATTTTTCATTGAATTATAAAAAAAAAAAAAGTATATATAATATACTCTTTTAATTCAAGTAAATTAAATTAAAATTTTAACAGATCTCTTGGCAATGTTATTTGCTTAATATACATAAAAACTTTTTTATTTTAAAAAAATTACTTAAATTTTTTATTGACACTGTAAAAATAAAATTAAAAAAAAATTCGTAATGGAAATGACAAAATTCATTTCAACACTATAACAGTCAGAAAAATCATTACAAAATTTAAATATTATTTTTATTATATTTTTATTTTTTTTTTGTAGACGAATTTATTCAGAGGTCAAATATAAACCCAAAGGAAATGAAATTTTCACAGGTCAACTTAAAATAGAGCTTAATTTCCGAGAATAAATTTACAAATGAAAATATTTAAAATTAAAAAAAAATTTATAAATTTTATAAATTTCAATTGATTATAATTTCATCAAATAAATAAATAATTTCAATAAAAAATTATATATAATATTAAAATTAAATAATTAAATATAAAAAAAAATTTTAGTGATTTAAAATTAAAGCACATAACCTCAATCCCATGACGCAATGTAGACTAAGGGCCACTGAGGTTATATTCTAGATAGCACTCATGAGAGTTATGTCGAATTCATTCCATTGTGATTCAGTGAAGTTGATGTGTATGGTATGCATCACACACAACAAATACACAAATTAACTTGTGCTTTATTAATGTGTATATATGTTTGTAAATGTATGTATATATATTCTAATCCACATTGATGCAAAGTAGAGGAGGTACATATTATATATATCTATATGTTGATGAAGCATCGAAGCATTTATCTGATGTTCATGTTTAATGTTTATATAAATAAAAAAAAATATATACATCTACATCAACATCAATGACAGGATACTGTTGTGAACATATTTAGTTGTTTCAATGTCTGAACATGAAACAAAGAGTTACTGAGGGGCGTGACAGTTTTTATTTAACTTTTTTTATTTTTTGTTTCAATTGATTAAAGACAAATGATACTGTTTTACTGTTGATTAATAATGGTAAATTAATTTTTCAAGATATTAATATTATTAAACTAAAAATCTAAATTTGCAGATGATTTACTTGTCATGTAAGTCAATGAGTCTTTTGATTTGTTCAAGTCTAGCTATATTAAAATTTTGATTTTTTTTTAACTTGGAATGTTAAATACTTGATCAAATTTTGATTAATTTTGTTGATTATTTTTTGTATGATTGTTGAAAATAATAATTGATATTTTATAATAATTTATACATGTTATTTGATTCGAAAAAAAAAAAGAATTTATTTTGTCATTTGTCTAATGTTTTTTTTTAATTAGCGTAGTCACATCAATATTGATAATTGTTTTTTAGATTTTTTTTTTTTTTTTGGCTATACCAGAACATTTAACAAAAAATATAAATAAAAAATTTCATTGCACATAGCCATGTATAAAAGTGCATATACATAAAAAATGAATAATGAATGAATAATCTTCAAATATTGAAACAACTAATTTCACTTTAAATCAAGTTTATCGATAGCCAATGTTAACATAAATATTTTATGATATTTTACATGCAAATACATGAAAAAATAAATTAAATTTTTTAAAATTATATTATATTTTCTTTTTTTTTTTTTTTTTTTTAGCTATACGTGACATTTTGATATGGCTCTATAAATAAGTTAGAGAGTTAAAAGCTTTTCGTGTAAATACATGAGAGTGAAGCATGCAGAATGATTTGAAATTCCAATTGAACAATTTCAGTGCTGCAGATGTACTACTTCTAGGATTTTTATAGTTGTTACTCTATACATGGCCAATTGCCTAAGGTACATATATCAATTTTGTTGATGCAATTTACAAACAGTTCACATGATGAAAAAAAAAAAAAATAACCAATTTACGATACAAATAACGATGATATTCCAAAGTGGCTATCATGAAAATTTTACGAAATATTCAATCATTAAATTTCAAAATGTCAACCAAGCATACTTTCTATTTTATTTTTATATATTTTTTTTTGCATTTCTATACTTCAAAGATATTTCTATATGAATTTTATTTTTTTCAAAATATAAAGCTTAACAACATCAAAGAATCTTGAAGAAATATATATACATATATATATATTTCACGATTATATTCAACAAACTTGGATATCTTTGATACGTACGTCATCAAAAATAAAAATATTTTTTTCTTTTATAATGCTTGATTTGATACTGGAACCAAAGAATACCCTAACAATAGCTTTAGTCACAAAACAGAGACAGAAATAAAAAAAATAAAAAAAAAAATTCAAGAAAATAATAATGAAGGAAAAATTATATATGAAAAGGCAAAAATATAAATCTGAACGAATCCATGATTAACGAAGAAAATAAAAAATAAAAAATTTTATGGATTAAAAATAAATAAAAAAAAAAAAAAAAAAAACAAACCAATGGAACAAAGAATGGTATATGTGTGTAAGAACTCAGAGAGCATTAATCGCTCGTAATTCTTCGATCGGTTCTGCACGATTTTATCAGAATAAATGGTCTCCTATGGCGCGTTACTGATAGAGAATGAAAAAAAAAGTAAAAATATAATGATAAAGAGAGAAAGTGAATGATAACGTCAAGGACTTCCCAGTTGGGGTATTATGAGAAAAAAAAAAGAAGAGTGCGATGATAGTATTTTTTGCAGTGATGGACAGTAGCAGAGAAAGAGCAATGGACGTTGGACGATAGCTGGGTTTCAAAATCACAAATGAAAAGGCGTTTTAAACGACAAAACAAAAGCTTGTTGCTGGCAGAATCGATTTCACATCCAGTACTTGCCCAGGGAATGTTATACTGTCCACGTCCTGAAATTTCATACCGCCATTATTATTAATATTTTTTTTTTTCATTTTTCTTGATTTTATTTTTTACAAAAAAAGAAAAATTATATTCTTTCCTTTTATATGTACATAAAAAAAAAATATTCTATCTATATGATAATGTCTGTTACTCGATCAAGTAAAAAAGTAAAAAGTAAATTTTTAACACAAGATTACTTGTTCAGTGTTAAGTTTTATTAAAGTTTTTTCTTTTTTTTTCCTTTTTTTTTTGTAGGAAAAATAAAGCTCTTGTTATTAATATGACAAGAGAGTAGATATTTAATATATAATTAAAAGAAATGTTACAAATACCAAATTATATTTGAGTTTATATACTCATGGCAATCTTCTCTTTCCACAAGATATATAACCTCATGAACCCATAATAATATGAACTACATATATCATCGACTGTAGATGATCAAAATGGCTATTGGCCAAATACACATCAGGTCAAGCATAAATACAGTAAATTATTAATTTTTTTCTATTTTTTAAAATTTATAATTTATCATTGAAAATATTTTATATTATTATTATAAATTTACAAAAATATTGGATATTAATTTATATAAATTTATTTCATCTTTTTATAAATATCTGATCAACTAATCTTGGGGTAGTTTTTTTCAACCCCTTTTTATATCATAAAAAAAAATATAAACTTGCACAGTTTTTTTGCTGTACATGAGTCAATACAAACCATGTATTTTTTGATTTTTTTTTTTTTTTTTTTCATAAAGGGGTTGAAAAAAAAAAAAAGCTTTGGTTGGTAGATCCATAATCAGATGAAACAAATTTACTAGCTATACGATATTTTATCGATTATTTTTTTTGCCATTATATCCTCTGTGTAATATAAAATTTTTTTTTTTTTTTTTTCAAATAAATAATAATAATAATTTAATTTATTTAACTTAAAGAAGGGATGATAATATTTTCCATAATCATTTATAAAATTTATAAACAAGTATTTTACATTGTGACTTTATCATTGTTTACTCAGATGTATTTTTATTATTTTTAAATTTATTTATAAAAATTTTATAAACTATTTAAAAATTGGGGTGAATTTTTTGGTGATATTAAATGTGTTGATATAAACAAATGAGTTTGGAAATTTGTTTAATTTTTTTTTTTTAGAGCCTATCGAATATTCCAGAAGCGACCAGTGCTTTAAAGCTCACAAACTATATAAATATACATTGAGGGTATTTTTGGAGTATATATATGTTTGTTTCCATTGCCAGCATGTGGCGAATAGACCAGCTCAAAAAAAATATATAAGCTGCTTGAGGACTTAACAGACCCAATGGAAATTCTACATTTGCCAAAAGTTCACAATCAGTATTATACTAATTTTTTTTTTTTTTTTAAAACTTTTGCTTAAACTTTTTATTTATTTTATTTAATTTAAATGACATATATTTTTACTTTTAAAATTTTTTTATTTTTCGGATTATTAAAATCAATTGTTTAATTAATTTTAAAATTATAATTTTTTTTTAATTTATATTTTTATTATAGATTAAATGATTGAGTTTATTTTTTGTATTAAATTTGTAAATTTTTAATTAAAATTTGGATGATTTTGATGAGTTGAATAATCAAGTAGTACAAAGCCATTTTAGTCAGACATAAAATGAAATTTCAATTTAATTTTTTATAAAATAAATAAAATAATAATTTTTTTTTACACCAAGTTTTTGAAACATTGGTATTGCAAAATGTCAGTGGTTAAATTCAATATATAAGTTGAGATTTAAGTGTAACTTTGAAAAATAAAAAATAAAAAATATAAATTTTGTCACGTAGAAATGTTTTGTAACAAAGACTGTCCCTTGAGTCTTGGTATATTTCAACTAGTTGAAAATGTATCATTTTATGTGAAAGTAAAAAAATTTTCAAGCCAATAAATAGCAAAAGAAAAAATATATAAAAATATTTTTCATTATATTGATTATTTTTTTTTTTTATTTATTTTTTCAATTTACTTTTTTAATAAAAAAAAAAATATATATATATATATATATATACTTAAAAATGAATTGAAAAAAAAATAGTTTTATATTGGGAAATATAATCCAATTGTTAATAGATGCATTGGCAAGTGCACGGATTATAATGTCGATGCAAAATTTCTATATTGACAATGCAGGTAGTAGATATGCAAGTATGGAAAACTCACTGATATACGAGTGTTATACCAGGTAATTTATACTATATATATTTACGTTTATTTATAAATGCATATTCATGTTTAAATATGTAAATATATATATATGTTTATCACATAGTTTTACTTGTATATATGTGAATGGATATTGGATATATATATCGATTGGTCAACGATGTGTGATGACATTTATCCAAACATTTCTATCCTCGATAACCCTAACTCAAACTTTTACCCCTAAACTATTCACACTTGCTAAGTACGAATATAGGAATCAAATGTTAATACATAAATATGTACTGTAATTTTAAAGTTTCATATATATATAAATGTGAGATCATTCCTTCTGGTTGAATGATAGAAACATAATCAAACAAACATTTGTTTGATGTTTTTTTCTAGAGGTCAAATTGTGTCTTGGTA
Source organism: Lysiphlebus fabarum (assembly GCA_011426435.1). NCBI lineage: Eukaryota > Metazoa > Arthropoda > Insecta > Hymenoptera > Braconidae > Lysiphlebus > Lysiphlebus fabarum. Next base: position 238,901 of record WSYQ01001136.1, read on the forward strand.
AATTATTAAATTTCTCCAAAATATTTGAAGAATTATAAAATTAAAAGAAAAATACTTTTGACTCAAACAATAACTGAATATTGTCCTAAATTTGATTTAAAATATAAAAAAAATAATTGAAACAAGGAAACACCCTGACAAATATAAGTGGAAGCTGAGTGTTTCCTTGAAATATAATTAAATATAAAAAAAAATAATTGAAACAAGGAAACACCCTGACAAGTATAAGTGGAGGCTCAGTGTTTCCTTGAAATATAAAAAAAATAATTAAAACAAGGAAACACCCTGACAAGTATAAGTGAAGGCTCAGTGTTTCCTTGAAATATAATTAAATATAAAAAACAAGGAAACACCCTGACAAGTATAAGTGGAGGCTCGGTGTTTCCTTGAAATATGATTAAATATAAAAAAAAATAATTAAAACAAGGAAACACCCTGACAAATATAAGTGAAGGCTCAGTGTTTCCTTGAAATATAAAAAAAATAATTAAAACAAGGAAACACCCTGACAAATATAAGTGGAGGCTCGGTGTTTCCTTGAAATATGATTAAATATAAAAAAAAATATGTAAAACCAGGAAACACCCTGACAAATATAAGTGGAGGCTCAGTGTTTCCTTGAAATATAATTAAATATAAAAAAAAATATTTAAAACAAGGAAACACCCTGACAAATATGAGTGAAGGCTCAGTGTTTCCTTGAAATATAAAAAAAATAATTAAAACAAGGAAACACCCTGACAAATATAAGTGGAGGCTCGGTGTTTCCTTGAAATATGATTAAATATAAAAAAAAATATGTAAAACCAGGAAACACCCTGACAAATATAAGTGGAGGCTCGGTGTTTCCTTGAAATATGATTAAATATAAAAAAAAATAATTAAAACAAGGAAACACCCTGACAAGTATAAGTGAAGGCTCAGTGTTTCCTTGAAATATAATTAAATATAAAAAAAAATATGTAAAACCAGGAAACACCCTGACAAATATAAGTGGAGGCTCGGTGTTTCCTTGAAATATAAAAAAAATAAATAAAACAAGGAAACACCCTGACAAATATGAGTGAAGGCTCAGTGTTTCCTTGAAATATAAAAAAAATAATTAAAACAAGGAAACACCCTGACAAATATAAGTGGAGGCTCGGTGTTTCCTTGAAATATGATTAAATATAAAAAAAAATATGTAAAACCAGGAAACACCCTGACAAATATAAGTGGAGGCTCGGTGTTTCCTTGAAATATAATTAAATATAAAAAAAAATATTTAAAACAAGGAAACACCCTGACAAGTATAAGTGGAGGCTCAGTGTTTCCTTGAAATATAATTAAATATAAAAAAAAATATTTAAAACAAGGAAACACCCTGACAAGTATAAGTGGAGGCTCAGTGTTTCCTTGAAATATAATTAAATATAAAAAAAAATATTTAAAACAAGGAAACACCCTGACAAGTATAAGTGGAGGCTCAGTGTTTCCTTGAAATATAAAAAAAATATTAAAACAAGGAAACACCCTGACAAGTATAAGTGGAGGCTCAGTGTTTCCTTGAAATATAATTAAATATAAAAAAAAATATTTAAAACAAGGAAACACCCTGACAAGTATAAGTGGAGGCTCAGTGTTTCCTTGAAATATAATTAAATATAAAAAAAAATATTTAAAACAAGGAAACACCCTGACAAGTATAAGTGGAGGCTCAGTGTTTCCTTGAAATATAATTAAATATAAAAAAAAATATTTAAAACAAGGAAACACCCTGACAAGTATAAGTGGCGGCTCAGTGTTTCCTTGAAATATAAAAAAAATAATTAAAACAAGGAAACACCCTGACAAATATAAGTGGAGGCTCGGTGTTTCCTTGAAATATGATTAAATATAAAAAAAAATATGTAAAACCAGGAAACACCCTGACAAATATAAGTGGAGGCTCGGTGTTTCCTTGAAATATAATTAAATATAAAAAAAAATATTTAAAACAAGGAAACACCCTGACAAGTATAAGTGGAGGCTCAGTGTTTCCTTGAAATATAAAAAAAATATATAAAACAAGGAAACACCCTGACAAGTATAAGTGAAGGCTCAGTGTTTCCTTGAAATATAATTAAATATAAAAAAAAATATTTAAAACAAGGAAACACCCTGACAAGTATAAGTGGAGGCTCAGTGTTTCCTTGAAATATAAAAAAAATATTTAAAACAAGGAAACACCCTGACAAGTATAAGTGGAGGCTCAGTGTTTCCTTGAAATATAATTAAATATAAAAAAAAATATTTAAAACAAGGAAACACCCTGACAAGTATAAGTGGAGGCTCAGTGTTTCCTTGAAATATAAAAAAAATAATTAAAACAAGGAAACACCCTGACAAATATAAGTGGAGGCTCGGTGTTTCCTTGAAATATGATTAAATATAAAAAAAAATATGTAAAACCAGGAAACACCCTGACAAATATAAGTGGAGGCTCGGTGTTTCCTTGAAATATGATTAAATATAAAAAAAAATATTAAAACAAGGAAACACCCTGACAAGTATAAGTGGAGGCTCAGTGTTTCCTTGAAATATAATTAAATATAAAAAAAAATATTTAAAACAAGGAAACACCCTGACAAGTATAAGTGGAGGCTCAGTGTTTCCTTGAAATATAATTAAATATAAAAAAAAATATTTAAAACAAGGAAACACCCTGACAAGTATAAGTGGAGGCTCAGTGTTTCCTTGAAATATAAAAAAAATATATAAAACAAGGAAACACCCTGACAAGTATAAGTGAAGGCTCAGTGTTTCCTTGAAATATAATTAAATATAAAAAAAAATATTTAAAACAAGGAAACACCCTGACAAGTATAAGTGGAGGCTCAGTGTTTCCTTGAAATATAATTAAATATAAAAAAAAATATTTAAAACAAGGAAACACCCTGACAAGTATAAGTGGAGGCTCAGTGTTTCCTTGAAATATAATTAAATATAAAAAAAAATATTTAAAACAAGGAAACACCCTGACAAGTATAAGTGGCGGCTCAGTGTTTCCTTGAAATATAAAAAAAATAATTAAAACAAGGAAACACCCTGACAAATATAAGTGGAGGCTCGGTGTTTCCTTGAAATATGATTAAATATAAAAAAAAATATGTAAAACCAGGAAACACCCTGACAAATATAAGTGGAGGCTCGGTGTTTCCTTGAAATATAATTAAATATAAAAAAAAATATTTAAAACAAGGAAACACCCTGACAAGTATAAGTGGAGGCTCAGTGTTTCCTTGAAATATAAAAAAAATATATAAAACAAGGAAACACCCTGACAAGTATAAGTGAAGGCTCAGTGTTTCCTTGAAATATAATTAAATATAAAAAAAAATATTTAAAACAAGGAAACACCCTGACAAGTATAAGTGGAGGCTCAGTGTTTCCTTGAAATATAATTAAATATAAAAAAAAATATTTAAAACAAGGAAACACCCTGACAAGTATAAGTGGAGGCTCAGTGTTTCCTTGAAATATAATTAAATATAAAAAAAAATATTTAAAACAAGGAAACACCCTGACAAGTATAAGTGGAGGCTCAGTGTTTCCTTGAAATATAAAAAAAATAATTAAAACAAGGAAACACCCTGACAAATATAAGTGGAGGCTCGGTGTTTCCTTGAAATATGATTAAATATAAAAAAAAATATGTAAAACCAGGAAACACCCTGACAAATATAAGTGGAGGCTCGGTGTTTCCTTGAAATATAATTAAATATAAAAAAAAATATTTAAAACAAGGAAACACCCTGACAAGTATAAGTGGAGGCTCAGTGTTTCCTTGAAATATAAAAAAAATATATAAAACAAGGAAACACCCTGACAAGTATAAGTGAAGGCTCAGTGTTTCCTTGAAATATAATTAAATATAAAAAAAAATATTTAAAACAAGGAAACACCCTGACAAGTATAAGTGGAGGCTCAGTGTTTCCTTGAAATATAAAAAAAATATTAAAACAAGGAAACACCCTGACAAGTATAAGTGGAGGCTCAGTGTTTCCTTGAAATATAATTAAATATAAAAAAAAATATTTAAAACAAGGAAACACCCTGACAAGTATAAGTGGAGGCTCAGTGTTTCCTTGAAATATAAAAAAAATATATAAAACAAGGAAACACCCTGACAAGTATAAGTGAAGGCTCAGTGTTTCCTTGAAATATAATTAAATATAAAAAAAAATATTTAAAACAAGGAAACACCCTGACAAGTATAAGTGGAGGCTCAGTGTTTCCTTGAAATATAAAAAAAATAAATAAAACAAGGAAACACCCTGACAAATATAAGTGGAGGCTCAGTGTTTCCTTGAAATATAAAAAAAATATTTAAAACATGGAAACACCCTGACAAATATAAGTGAAGGCTCAGTGTTGTCGTGAATACCATTTAAAATATCAAAAAATTAATTCTAGCAGGACAACACATGTAAAAGTATAAGTAAGGGCTGAGTGTTGTCCTGAATACCATTAAAAATATTAAAAATCAATTCAATTGTTTTATAATTCTTATCAGAATATTTATAATGACTTGCCCCTTGTATTTTCTTTCTCTCAACAATCACCTTTAAATATAATATTTTTCCAGATACAAAATTGAATGTTCTTTTATGATTCCCTAGATATGCACCTCTATATATATATAATCATTTTCGTAATTCTACACTACATAATGTACATCACCAAGGTTTACGATGTAACTCGAGGTGTATATCAACAATATATATTCTCAAAGCAACAATACATTCATAGCGATACTGACTGTCGTCATTTGTCTTCTCATTGTTTATATATATATATATATATATACAACACTAAATGCCTTCCACAGCTTAAATATATTGTTGCATATACAAAAGCCTTAGACACTGTCCAATTGAGTCAAATAAAATTCACACACACTGCTGATGATACTAGCTAATTATATCAAATGCCACTATATATATATAAATATAAAATTTTATTATAATAATATTCTAATTATTCAAATTATGTCATTATCAAGTACACGGTTATATAAATATAATTTTTATTCTACATTGTATGGCTGCTACTGAATGTAAACACTTTTACGTTTACGGTCGTAATAAAATTTATACAAGTTCATCTTTCTTTTCAACAGACAGAGTAGATAGATGAGAATTTTCAGTATTGCAACTTGGTTAAATAAAATGATGAAAAATAAAAATAATATTAAAAAAAAAAATAATAAAATTGTGACACGAGAAGATAGAGATGAAGTAAAGCTCGTTAAAAAATTTAATTCAGGGTGCCAACGGTAGACGAACGACTTATATAAAAGCCACTGGTGATACTCGAAAAAAAAAAATTTTTACTTTTTTATTTTTTATTCTAGCTGTAATATATATATATATATTTTTTTTTATTTTTTAGATTCATATCATTTATGCCGCATGTTTAAAGAGGGTTTGAAGTTGTAAGAAAAAAAAAAAAAAACTTTTTAGTGTATATTGAAGAAAATGATCTCTGTTGAAATTTAAGTTAAAACGTTCATCAGAAGATCATGAATTTAAGTAAGGGTCTTGAGGAAAAAAAAAAAAAATATAATATAAAACTTGAAGGAAGTTTGAAGGAGGTTAATTGATGTAAGCTAAGATGAGGTCAGATCTAACAAATTGATAATATTTCGTGATGATTTCAAGTCAAGTTTAAATTTATTTTCAAGTAGACAAAAATATATTTATCTTTTTAAATTCATTTCTATAATTTATATTTTTTTTTTCAATTTTTAATCAGAAATTTTTTTACCAATTTCAATTTTGTTCCGTCAACAAGCGTATATATACTTTCGTTTTATTTTTTATTCTTTATTTCCGTTCTGTTCAGAGCATTTTCACGTTTACGATTATGGGGAAACGAAGCAGTCTCTCTAGTCGAAATATTTTTCAACATTTTTCTATAACGTAGCTTACTATCAGATATTAGACCAAAAAAAAAATCAAATATCAAATTATTTTTTTATTTTTACAGCAGTTTTAACCGGTAAAATTTACAGTTATTTTTTTATTTTTTTATTTTTACAATAAATTGGGAAATTAAAAAACAACTGTTTGTATTTTATCTTATGGATTTTTTCAATCAATATTTTTTAATGCTAAAAAACTATTTTATTCAGAAATATATAATTTTTTTTTTTAGTTAAAATAGAAAATCCCGAGTTTAATTGAATTTTAATCAATCATTTTCTTCATGCAAAGTAAAACAAGTTTTACAAAGAATATTAGACAAATTCTTATTTCATTGCTCGATAATTTTTTTGTTTTGATATTTATTTAAAAAATATATTTATTTCTATTAAAACTGCAATATTTTTTTCAATATAATCGTCTAAATTTCTTTCTAAATTATTTAAACTTTATTTTAAAAAAAAAAAGAAGAAACAAATAAAAAAATTTAAAATAAAATGATAAATCATTATTAAATTATTTTCATTTGATAATTAAAATTAAATAAATTTAAATTTTATCAAAAATAATAACAACAATTGAAAGAAAAGAAAGTAAAATTAAAAGGGTTGAAGGAAACAACCCTTGATTAGTGACCTCAGACTGTTGCCCTCTGGGTTTAACCAACGCTTCCTTTTTTTTTTTGTTCATCACATTATCACTCCCTTCGAAAAAAAACTAAAGAGTATAATAAAAAAATAAAATAAAAAATACACATACGAGTTAACACAATGAATAAAAAAATTATACCAAAAGAAACATCCCATTGTATGTTGAGATGGGGTCAAGTGGTGAGGATGTGACATTGATGGGCGAAGTAGGTAGATTGTTCTCTGAGTTTCTATGGTATATTTTCAAACCCGATTCAGTTATTTTTTATTTTTTTTTTATATTCTTTGTTTTTGATACTTGAAAATTTTCAAGTACCCTTTAAATTGTTTTATTCCTTTATTTATTTTATTTTTTTATTGATAATCTTTTTGTTTTTTATATTCTTGTTATTTTCAAATTTTTTTTTGTTTCGCTTGTTAACTTTACCAGTCCACCTTTTGGTCATCATTTCTATTGGAAATTTAATAATGCTTTTGTTCCTGAATATTTACCATCGTATGATTCTGTTAACCGTTTTAATTTAACTTTATTTTCAATAATTTTATGATGAAAATATTGTGATACATATGGCTGAGTTTGTTTGTGGGCTTTTTGTGTTTTTTTTTTTTTTTTTTTTTGAGACTGATAAAGACAATTTTTTCAACAATGTAGAACATTATTATTAGAGAGCAAAAATAATTGTTTTCTTTTCTTATATAATCCCATTTTTATATAGATTTTAAAAAAGAAAATTTAAAGATGAAAAATTGAAGACAATAATTACAAAAAAAAAAAAAATTATAGAAGAAAATAAATATTTGTATTTTGAAAATTCATTAAAATGAAATATTTATTTTCTCATATAATTTTTTTTATATTTTTATTAATAAAAATCAATTCCTTTAACAACACATATATAGAAAATGAAAAAAAAATAATAAAAAAACAAGAAAGAGATTGTGATTGGAAAAGATGAAAAGAACTCGGTGCTTGGATGTCAAAGAAACCAATGAAAAATGAGACAGAAAAAAATGATAAAAAAAAAAAAAAAAATGGCAAAAAAATAATAGAAAAAATATTCATCCAGTGAGTCAGGAATGATTTTATTCTGTATCTATATTTTCTGTGAATCGTATTTTGAGTAGACAATTTTTTTTTATTTCTCTATATGATCAGTAAAGTCTATGAATTTAAATAGCCATTGGAATCTTCAGGGCGTGTAGACTTGTCAAGTGAAATTGAGTTTTTGGCAAAGGTTTTAAAATAATTTTTGAACTATAATCATCATCATTGTCGTTGTCGTGATCATTATAGAAAAAGAGAGAAAAAAATGATAATGCTATTGAATAAATCATGAATTTGTATAAAAAAATAAATAAATAAAAAATCAGTTGTTATTTCGACAGACTATCTCAGGGCCATTTATAAATTATAAAATTAATCAAAGAAATTATAAATATTTAAATTATAAATATTTAAATTATAAATAATAAAAAAATTATGAGTTTCAGAAAAATTGTTTTGAAGTGTATTTTAAATATTAGAAGCATTTCATTATGTCTTGGTTGCTTAGAAGTATTTTTTCTATGAACCGTATGAATATGAAAAAGTCAGACTTTCTCAAACTCATTTGAAAATTATAAAAATAATTTAAAAAATTAGAAATAATTGAGATAAATTTATGAAACTTTCAGGATAATTATTTTAAGATGTTTTTTAAATATTAGAAGCATATTATCATCGATAGGTTGCTTAGAAATATTTTTTTTAAAAACCAGATGAGTTGACGAAAATCAGACTCTCTCAAACTCATTTGAAAAATATATAAAAATAAAAAAAAATTAGAAATAAATGAAATAGATTTATGAAACTCACAGGATAATCATTTTAGGGTGTTTTTAAAATATTAGAAGCATAATATCATGTCTAGGTTGATTAGAAATATTTTTTTAAGCCAGCAGGACATTACATTGAAAACACTGGACTTTCATATGTGATGTCCCGAAAAGATATAAAATTAAATAAAATTATTAAAAACCAAAATAAATGCTTGAAACTTACAGGATAATTATTACAGGGTGTTTTTTGAATATTAGAAGCATAATATCATGTCTAGGTTGATTAGAAATATTTTTTTTTAAAAGCGAATGAGTTTGCAAAAGTCAGACTTTCTCAAAGTCATTTGAAACATATAAAAAAATTAAAAAAAATTAGAAATAATTGAAATAAATTTATGAAACTTACAGGATAATTATTTTAGGGTGTTTTTTAAATATTAGAAGCATAATATCATGTCTAGCTTGATTAGAAATATTTTTTTAAGCCAGCAGGACATTACATTGAAAACACTGGACTTTCATATGTGATGTCCCGAAAAGATATAAAATTAAAAAAAATTATTAAAAACCAAAATAAATGCTTGAAACTTACAGGATAATTAATTTATGGTGTTTTTCAAATATTAGAAGCATAATATCATGTCTAGGTTGATTAGAAATATTTTTTTTTAAAAGCGAATGAGTTTGCAAAAGTCAGACTTTCTCAAAGTCATTTGAAACATATAAAAAAATAAAAAAAAATTAGAAATAATTGAATAAATTCATGAAACTTACAGGATAATTATTTTAGGGTGTTTTTTAAATATTAGAAGCATAATATCATGTCTAGGTTGATTAGATATATTTTTTAAAAAAACCGAATCAATTTGCAAAAGTCAGACTTTCTCAAAGTCATTTGAAACATATAAAAAAATAAAAAAAAATTAGAAATAATTGAAATAAATTCATGAAACTTACAGGATAATTATTACAGGGTGTTTTTTAAATATTAGAAGCATAATATCATGTCTAGGTTGATTAGAAATATTTTTTTTTAAAAGCGAATGAGTTTGCAAAAGTCAGACTTTCTCAAAGTCATTTGAAACATATAAAAAAATAAAAAAAAATTAGAAATAATTGAAATAAATTTATGAAACTTACAGGATAATTATTTTAGGGTGTTTTTTAAATATTAGAAGCATAATATCATGTCTAGGTTGATTAGAAATATTTTTTTAAGCCAGCAGGACATTACATTGAAAACACTGGACTTTCATATGTGATGTCCCGAAAAGATATAAAATTAAAAAAAATTATTAAAAACCAAAATAAATGCTTGAAACTTACAGGATAATTAATTTAGGGTGTTTTTTAAATATTAGAAGCATAATATCATGTCTAGGTTGATTAGAAATATTTTTTTTTAAAAGCGAATGAGTTTGCAAAAGTCAGACTTTCTCAAAGTCATTTGAAACATATAAAAAAATAAAAAAAAATTAGAAATAATTGAAATAAATTTATGAAACTTACAGGATAATTATTTTAGGGTGTTTTTTAAATATTAGAAGCATAATATCATGTCTAGCTTGATTAGAAATATTTTTTTAAGCCAGCAGGACATTACATTGAAAACACTGGACTTTCATATGTGATGTCCCGAAAAGATATAAAATTAAAAAAAATTATTAAAAACCAAAATAAATGCTTGAAACTTACAGGATAATTAATTTAGGGTGTTTTTTAAATATTAGAAGCATAATATCATGTCTAGGTTGATTAGATATATTTTTTAAAAAAACCGAATCAATTTGCAAAAGTCAGACTTTCTCAAAGTCATTTGAAACATATAAAAAAATAAAAAAAAATTAGAAATAATTGAAATAAATTTATGAAACTTACAGGATAATTATTTTAGGGTGTTTTTTAAATATTAGAAGCATAATATCATGTCTAGCTTGATTAGAAATATTTTTTTTTAAAAGCGAATGAGTTTGCAAAAGTCAGACTTTCTCAAAGTCATTTGAAAAGTATAAAAAAATAAAAAAAAATTAGAAATAATTGAAATAAATTCATGAAACTTACAGGATAATTATTTTAGGGTGTTTTTTAAATATTAGAAGCATAATATCATGTCTAGGTTGATTAGATATATTTTTTAAAAAAACCGAATCAATTTGCAAAAGTCAGACTTTCTCAAAGTCATTTGAAACATATAAAAAAATAAAAAAAAATTAGAAATAATTGAAATAAATTCATGAAACTTACAGGATAATTATTACAGGGTGTTTTTTAAATATTAGAAGCATAATATCATGTCTAGGTTGATTAGAAATATTTTTTTTTAAAAGCGAATGAGTTTGCAAAAGTCAGACTTTCTCAAAGTCATTTGAAACATATAAAAAAATAAAAAAAAATTAGAAATAATTGAATAAATTCATGAAACTTACAGGATAATTATTTTAGGGTGTTTTTTAAATATTAGAAGCATAATATCATGTCTAGGTTGATTAGATATATTTTTTAAAAAAACCGAATCAATTTGCAAAAGTCAGACTTTCTCAAAGTCATTTGAAACATATAAAAAAATAAAAAAAAATTAGAAATAATTGAAATAAATTCATGAAACTTACAGGATAATTATTACAGGGTGTTTTTTAAATATTAGAAGCATAATATCATGTCTAGGTTGATTAGAAATATTTTTTTTTAAAAGCGAATGAGTTTGCAAAAGTCAGACTTTCTCAAAGTCATTTGAAACATATAAAAAAATAAAAAAAAATTAGAAATAATTGAAATAAATTTATGAAACTTACAGGATAATTATTTTAGGGTGTTTTTTAAATATTAGAAGCATAATATCATGTCTAGGTTGATTAGAAATATTTTTTTAAGCCAGCAGGACATTACATTGAAAACACTGGACTTTCATATGTGATGTCCCGAAAAGATATAAAATTAAAAAAAATTATTAAAAACCAAAATAAATGCTTGAAACTTACAGGATAATTAATTTAGGGTGTTTTTTAAATATTAGAAGCATAATATCATGTCTAGGTTGATTAGAAATATTTTTTTTTAAAAGCGAATGAGTTTGCAAAAGTCAGACTTTCTCAAAGTCATTTGAAACATATAAAAAAATAAAAAAAAATTAGAAATAATTGAAATAAATTTATGAAACTTACAGGATAATTATTTTAGGGTGTTTTTTAAATATTAGAAGCATAATATCATGTCTAGCTTGATTAGAAATATTTTTTTAAGCCAGCAGGACATTACATTGAAAACACTGGACTTTCATATGTGATGTCCCGAAAAGATATAAAATTAAAAAAAATTATTAAAAACCAAAATAAATGCTTGAAACTTACAGGATAATTAATTTAGGGTGTTTTTTAAATATTAGAAGCATAATATCATGTCTAGGTTGATTAGATATATTTTTTAAAAAAACCGAATCAATTTGCAAAAGTCAGACTTTCTCAAAGTCATTTGAAACATATAAAAAAATAAAAAAAAATTAGAAATAATTGAAATAAATTTATGAAACTTACAGGATAATTATTTTAGGGTGTTTTTTAAATATTAGAAGCATAATATCATGTCTAGCTTGATTAGAAATATTTTTTTTTAAAAGCGAATGAGTTTGCAAAAGTCAGACTTTCTCAAAGTCATTTGAAAAGTATAAAAAAATAAAAAAAAATTAGAAATAATTGAAATAAATTCATGAAACTTACAGGATAATTATTTTAGGGTGTTTTTTAAATATTAGAAGCATAATATCATGTCTAGGTTGATTAGATATATTTTTTAAAAAAACCGAATCAATTTGCAAAAGTCAGACTTTCTCAAAGTCATTTGAAACATATAAAAAAATAAAAAAAAATTAGAAATAATTGAAATAAATTCATGAAACTTACAGGATAATTATTACAGGGTGTTTTTTAAATATTAGAAGCATAATATCATGTCTAGGTTGATTAGAAATATTTTTTTTTAAAAGCGAATGAGTTTGCAAAAGTCAGACTTTCTCAAAGTCATTTGAAACATATAAAAAAATTAAAAAAAATTAGAAATAATTGAAATAAATTTATGAAACTTACAGGATAATTATTTTAGGGTGTTTTTTAAATATTAGAAGCATAATATCATGTCTAGGTTGATTAGAAATATTTTTTTAAGCCAGCAGGACATTACATTGAAAACACTGGACTTTCATATGTGATGTCCCGAAAAGATATAAAATTAAAAAAAATTATTAAAAACCAAAATAAATGCTTGAAACTTACAGGATAATTAATTTAGGGTGTTTTTTAAATATTAGAAGCATAATATCATGTCTAGGTTGATTAGAAATATTTTTTTTTAAAAGCGAATGAGTTTGCAAAAGTCAGACTTTCTCAAAGTCATTTGAAACATTTAAAAAAATAAAAAAAAATTAGAAATAATTGAAATAAATTTATGAAACTTACAGGATAATTATTTTAGGGAGTTTTTTAAATATTAGAAGCATAATATCATGTCTAGCTTGATTAGAAATATTTTTTTAAGCCGGCAGGACATTACATTGAAAACACTGGACTTTCATATGTGATGTCCCGAAAAGATATAAAATTAAAAAAAATTATTAAAAACCAAAATAAATGCTTGAAACTTACAGGATAATTATTACAGGGTGTTTTTTAAATATTAGAAGCATAATATCATGTCTAGGTTGATTAGAAATATTTTTTTTTAAAAGCGAATGAGTTTGCAAAAGTCAGACTTTCTCAAAGTCAGTTGGAACATATAAAAAAATAAAAAAAAATTAGAAATAATTGAAATAAATTTATGAAACTTACAGGATAATTATTTTAGGGTGTTTTTTAAATATTAGAAGCATAATATCATGTCTAGGTTGATTAGAAATATTTTTTTAAGCCAGCAGGACATTACATTGAAAACACTGGACTTTCATATGTGATGTCCCGAAAAGATATAAAATTTAAAAAAATTATTAAAAACCAAAATAAATGCTTGAAACTTACAGGATAATTATTACAGGGTGTTTTTTAAATATTAGAAGCATAATATCATGTCTAGGTTGATTAGAAATATTTTTTTTTAAAAGCGAATGAGTTTGCAAAAGTCAGACTTTCTCAAAGTCAGTTGGAACATATAAAAAAATAAAAAAAAATTAGAAATAATTGAAATAAATTTATGAAACTTACAGGATAATTATTTTAGGGTGTTTTTTAAATATTAGAAGCATAATATCATGTCTAGCTTGATTAGAAATATTTTTTTAAGCCAGCAGGACATTACATTGAAAACACTGGACTTTCATATGTGATGTCCCGAAAAGATATAAAATTAAAAAAAATTATTAAAAACCAAAATAAATGCTTGAAACTTACAGGATAATTAATTTAGGGTGTTTTTTAAATATTAGAAGCATAATATCATGTCTAGGTTGATTAGATATATTTTTTAAAAAAACCGAATCAATTTGCAAAAGTCAGACTTTCTCAAAGTCATTTGAAACATATAAAAAAATAAAAAAAAATTAGAAATAATTGAAATAAATTTATGAAACTTACAGGATAATTATTTTAGGGTGTTTTTTAAATATTAGAAGCATAATATCATGTCTAGCTTGATTAGAAATATTTTTTTTTAAAAGCGAATGAGTTTGCAAAAGTCAGACTTTCTCAAAGTCATTTGAAAAGTATAAAAAAATAAAAAAAAATTAGAAATAATTGAAATAAATTCATGAAACTTACAGGATAATTATTTTAGGGTGTTTTTTAAATATTAGAAGCATAATATCATGTCTAGGTTGATTAGATATATTTTTTAAAAAAACCGAATCAATTTGCAAAAGTCAGACTTTCTCAAAGTCATTTGAAACATATAAAAAAATAAAAAAAAATTAGAAATAATTGAAATAAATTCATGAAACTTACAGGATAATTATTACAGGGTGTTTTTTAAATATTAGAAGCATAATATCATGTCTAGGTTGATTAGAAATATTTTTTTTTAAAAGCGAATGAGTTTGCAAAAGTCAGACTTTCTCAAAGTCATTTGAAACATATAAAAAAATAAAAAAAAATTAGAAATAATTGAAATAAATTCATGAAACTTACAGGATAATTATTTTAGGGTGTTTTTTAAATATTAGAAGCATAATATCATGTCTAGGTTGATTAGATATATTTTTTAAAAAAACCGAATCAATTTGCAAAAGTCAGACTTTCTCAAAGTCATTTGAAACATATAAAAAAATAAAAAAAAATTAGAAATAATTGAAATAAATTCATGAAACTTACAGGATAATTATTACAGGGTGTTTTTTAAATATTAGAAGCATAATATCATGTCTAGGTTGATTAGAAATATTTTTTTTTAAAAGCGAATGAGTTTGCAAAAGTCAGACTTTCTCAAAGTCATTTGAAACATATAAAAAAATAAAAAAAAATTAGAAATAATTGAAATAAATTTATGAAACTTACAGGATAATTATTTTAGGGTGTTTTTTAAATATTAGAAGCATAATATCATGTCTAGGTTGATTAGAAATATTTTTTTAAGCCAGCAGGACATTACATTGAAAACACTGGACTTTCATATGTGATGTCCCGAAAAGATATAAAATTAAAAAAAATTATTAAAAACCAAAATAAATGCTTGAAACTTACAGGATAATTAATTTAGGGTGTTTTTTAAATATTAGAAGCATAATATCATGTCTAGGTTGATTAGATATATTTTTTAAAAAAACCGAATCAATTTGCAAAAGTCAGACTTTCTCAAAGTCATTTGAAACATATAAAAAAATAAAAAAAAATTAGAAATAATTGAAATAAATTTATGAAACTTACAGGATAATTATTTTAGGGTGTTTTTTAAATATTAGAAGCATAATATCATGTCTAGCTTGATTAGAAATATTTTTTTTTAAAAGCGAATGAGTTTGCAAAAGTCAGACTTTCTCAAAGTCATTTGAAAAGTATAAAAAAATAAAAAAAAATTAGAAATAATTGAAATAAATTCATGAAACTTACAGGATAATTATTTTAGGGTGTTTTTTAAATATTAGAAGCATAATATCATGTCTAGGTTGATTAGATATATTTTTTAAAAAAACCGAATCAATTTGCAAAAGTCAGACTTTCTCAAAGTCATTTGAAACATATAAAAAAATAAAAAAAAATTAGAAATAATTGAAATAAATTCATGAAACTTACAGGATAATTATTACAGGGTGTTTTTTAAATATTAGAAGCATAATATCATGTCTAGGTTGATTAGAAATATTTTTTTTTAAAAGCGAATGAGTTTGCAAAAGTCAGACTTTCTCAAAGTCATTTGAAACATATAAAAAAATTAAAAAAAATTAGAAATAATTGAAATAAATTTATGAAACTTACAGGATAATTATTTTAGGGTGTTTTTTAAATATTAGAAGCATAATATCATGTCTAGGTTGATTAGAAATATTTTTTTAAGCCAGCAGGACATTACATTGAAAACACTGGACTTTCATATGTGATGTCCCGAAAAGATATAAAATTAAAAAAAATTATTAAAAACCAAAATAAATGCTTGAAACTTACAGGATAATTAATTTAGGGTGTTTTTTAAATATTAGAAGCATAATATCATGTCTAGGTTGATTAGAAATATTTTTTTTTAAAAGCGAATGAGTTTGCAAAAGTCAGACTTTCTCAAAGTCATTTGAAACATTTAAAAAAATAAAAAAAAATTAGAAATAATTGAAATAAATTTATGAAACTTACAGGATAATTATTTTAGGGAGTTTTTTAAATATTAGAAGCATAATATCATGTCTAGCTTGATTAGAAATATTTTTTTAAGCCGGCAGGACATTACATTGAAAACACTGGACTTTCATATGTGATGTCCCGAAAAGATATAAAATTAAAAAAAATTATTAAAAACCAAAATAAATGCTTGAAACTTACAGGATAATTAATTTAGGGTGTTTTTTAAATATTAGAAGCATAATATCATGTCTAGGTTGATTAGATATATTTTTTAAAAAAACCGAATCAATTTGCAAAAGTCAGACTTTCTCAAAGTCATTTGAAACATATAAAAAAATAAAAAAAAATTAGAAATAATTGAAATAAATTTATGAAACTTACAGGATAATTATTTTAGGGTGTTTTTTAAATATTAGAAGCATAATATCATGTCTAGCTTGATTAGAAATATTTTTTTAAGCCAGCAGGACATTACATTGAAAACACTGGACTTTCATATGTGATGTCCCGAAAAGATATAAAATTAAAAAAAATTATTAAAAACCAAAATAAATGCTTGAAACTTACAGGATAATTATTACAGGGTGTTTTTTAAATATTAGAAGCATAATATCATGTCTAGGTTGATTAGAAATATTTTTTTTTAAAAGCGAATGAGTTTGCAAAAGTCAGACTTTCTCAAAGTCAGTTGGAACATATAAAAAAATAAAAAAAAATTAGAAATAATTGAAATAAATTTATGAAACTTACAGGATAATTATTTTAGGGTGTTTTTTAAATATTAGAAGCATAATATCATGTCTAGGTTGATTAGAAATATTTTTTTAAGCCAGCAGGACATTACATTGAAAACACTGGACTTTCATATGTGATGTCCCGAAAAGATATAAAATTAAAAAAAATTATTAAAAACCAAAATAAATGCTTGAAACTTACAGGATAATTATTACAGGGTGTTTTTTAAATATTAGAAGCATAATATCATGTCTAGGTTGATTAGAAATATTTTTTTTTAAAAGCGAATGAGTTTGCAAAAGTCAGACTTTCTCAAAGTCAGTTGGAACATATAAAAAAATAAAAAAAAATTAGAAATAATTGAAATAAATTTATGAAACTTACAGGATAATTATTTTAGGGTGTTTTTTAAATATTAGAAGCATAATATCATGTCTAGGTTGATTAGAAATATTTTTTTAAGCCAGCAGGACATTACATTGAAAACACTGGACTTTCATATGTGATGTCCCGAAAAGATATAAAATTAAAAAAAATTATTAAAAACCAAAATAAATGCTTGAAACTTACAGGATAATTATTGCAGGGTGTTTTTTAAATATTAGAAGCATAATATCATGTTTACATTGATTAGAAATATTTTTTTCGAAAACCGAATGAATTCGCAAAAGTCAGACTTTCTCAAAGTCATTTGAAACATATAAAAAAATAAAAAAAAATTAGAAATAATTGAAATAAATTTATGAAACTTACAGGATAATTATTTTAGGGTGTTTTTTAAATATTAGAAGCATAATATCATGTCTAGCTTGATTAGAAATATTTTTTTTTAAAAGCGAATGAGTTTGCAAAAGTCAGACTTTCTCAAAGTCATTTGAAACATATAAAAAAATAAAAAAAAATTAGAAATAATTGAAATAAATTCATGAAACTTACAGGATAATTATTTTAGGGTGTTTTTTAAATATTAGAAGCATAATATCATGTCTAGGTTGATTAGATATATTTTTTAAAAAAACCGAATCAATTTGCAAAAGTCAGACTTTCTCAAAGTCATTTGAAACATATAAAAAAATAAAAAAAAATTAGAAATAATTGAAATAAATTCATGAAACTTACAGGATAATTATTACAGGGTGTTTTTTAAATATTAGAAGCATAATATCATGTCTAGGTTGATTAGAAATATTTTTTTTTAAAAGCGAATGAGTTTGCAAAAGTCAGACTTTCTCAAAGTCATTTGAAACATATAAAAAAATAAAAAAAAATTAGAAATAATTGAAATAAATTTATGAAACTTACAGGATAATTATTTTAGGGTGTTTTTTAAATATTAGAAGCATAATATCATGTCTAGGTTGATTAGAAATATTTTTTTAAGCCAGCAGGACATTACATTGAAAACACTGGACTTTCATATGTGATGTCCCGAAAAGATATAAAATTAAAAAAAATTATTAAAAACCAAAATAAATGCTTGAAACTTACAGGATAATTAATTTAGGGTGTTTTTTGAATATTAGAAGCATAATATCATGTCTAGGTTGATTAGAAATATTTTTTTTTAAAAGCGAATGAGTTTGCAAAAGTCAGACTTTCTCAAAGTCATTTGAAACATATAAAAAAATAAAAAAAAATTAGAAATAATTGAAATAAATTTATGAAACTTACAGGATAATTATTTTAGGGAGTTTTTTAAATATTAGAAGCATAATATCATGTCTAGCTTGATTAGAAATATTTTTTTAAGCCGGCAGGACATTACATTGAAAACACTGGACTTTCATATGTGATGTCCCGAAAAGATATAAAATTAAAAAAAATTATTAAAAACCAAAATAAATGCTTGAAACTTACAGGATAATTAATTTAGGGTGTTTTTTAAATATTAGAAGCATAATATCATGTCTAGGTTGATTAGATATATTTTTTAAAAAAACCGAATCAATTTGCAAAAGTCAGACTTTCTCAAAGTCATTTGAAACATATAAAAAAATAAAAAAAAATTAGAAATAATTGAAATAAATTTATGAAACTTACAGGATAATTATTTTAGGGTGTTTTTTAAATATTAGAAGCATAATATCATGTCTAGCTTGATTAGAAATATTTTTTTAAGCCAGCAGGACATTACATTGAAAACACTGGACTTTCATATGTGATGTCCCGAAAAGATATAAAATTAAAAAAAATTATTAAAAACCAAAATAAATGCTTGAAACTTACAGGATAATTATTACAGGGTGTTTTTTAAATATTAGAAGCATAATATCATGTCTAGGTTGATTAGAAATATTTTTTTTTAAAAGCGAATGAGTTTGCAAAAGTCAGACTTTCTCAAAGTCAGTTGGAACATATAAAAAAATAAAAAAAAATTAGAAATAATTGAAATAAATTTATGAAACTTACAGGATAATTATTTTAGGGTGTTTTTTAAATATTAGAAGCATAATATCATGTCTAGGTTGATTAGAAATATTTTTTTAAGCCAGCAGGACATTACATTGAAAACACTGGACTTTCATATGTGATGTCCCGAAAAGATATAAAATTAAATAAAATTATTAAAAATCAAAATAAATGCTTGAAACTTACAGGATAATTAATTTAGGGTGTTTTTTAAATATTAGAAGCATAATATCATGTCTAGGTTGATTAGAAATATTTTTTTTTAAAAGCGAATGAGTTTGCAAAAGTCAGACTTTCTCAAAGTCAGTTGGAACATATAAAAAAATAAAAAAAAATTAGAAATAATTGAAATAAATTTATGAAACTTACAGGATAATTATTTTAGGGTGTTTTTTAAATATTAGAAGCATAATATCATGTCTAGGTTGATTAGAAATATTTTTTTAAGCCAGCAGGACATTACATTGAAAACACTGGACTTTCATATGTGATGTCCCGAAAAGATATAAAATTAAATAAAATTATTAAAAATCAAAATAAATGCTTGAAACTTACAGGATAATTAATTTAGGGTGTTTTTTAAATATTAGAAGCATAATATCATGTCTAGGTTGATTAGAAATATTTTTTTTTAAAAGCGAATGAGTTTGCAAAAGTCAGACTTTCTCAAAGTCAGTTGGAACATATAAAAAAATAAAAAAAAATTAGAAATAATTGAAATAAATTTATGAAACTTACAGGATAATTATTTTAGGGTGTTTTTTAAATATTAGAAGCATAATATCATGTCTAGGTTGATTAGAAATATTTTTTTAAGCCAGCAGGACATTACATTGAAAACACTGGACTTTCATATGTGATGTCCCGAAAAGATATAAAATTAAAAAAAATTATTAAAAACCAAAATAAATGCTTGAAACTTACAGGATAATTAATTTAGGGTGTTTTTTAAATATTAGAAGCATAATATCATGTCTAGGTTGATTAGAAATATTTTTTTTTAAAAGCGAATGAGTTTGCAAAAGTCAGACTTTCTCAAAGTCATTTGAAACATATAAAAAAATAAAAAAAAATTAGAAATAATTGAAATAAATTCATGAAACTTACAGGATAATTATTTTAGGGTGTTTTTTAAATATTAGAAGCATAATATCATGTCTAGGTTGATTAGATATATTTTTTAAAAAAACCGAATCAATTTGCAAAAGTCAGACTTTCTCAAAGTCATTTGAAACATATAAAAAAATAAAAAAAAATTAGAAATAATTGAAATAAATTCATGAAACTTACAGGATAATTATTACAGGGTGTTTTTTAAATATTAGAAGCATAATATCATGTCTAGGTTGATTAGAAATATTTTTTTTTAAAAGCGAATGAGTTTGCAAAAGTCAGACTTTCTCAAAGTCATTTGAAACATATAAAAAAATAAAAAAAAATTAGAAATAATTGAAATAAATTTATGAAACTTACAGGATAATTATTTTAGGGTGTTTTTTAAATATTAGAAGCATAATATCATGTCTAGGTTGATTAGAAATATTTTTTTAAGCCAGCAGGACATTACATTGAAAACACTGGACTTTCATATGTGATGTCCCGAAAAGATATAAAATTAAAAAAAATTATTAAAAACCAAAATAAATGCTTGAAACTTACAGGATAATTAATTTAGGGTGTTTTTTAAATATTAGAAGCATAATATCATGTCTAGGTTGATTAGAAATATTTTTTTTTAAAAGCGAATGAGTTTGCAAAAGTCAGACTTTCTCAAAGTCATTTGAAACATATAAAAAAATAAAAAAAAATTAGAAATAATTGAAATAAATTTATGAAACTTACAGGATAATTATTTTAGGGTGTTTTTTAAATATTAGAAGCATAATATCATGTCTAGCTTGATTAGAAATATTTTTTTAAGCCAGCAGGACATTACATTGAAAACACTGGACTTTCATATGTGATGTCCCGAAAAGATATAAAATTAAAAAAAATTATTAAAAACCAAAATAAATGCTTGAAACTTACAGGATAATTAATTTAGGGTGTTTTTTAAATATTAGAAGCATAATATCATGTCTAGGTTGATTAGATATATTTTTTAAAAAAACCGAATCAATTTGCAAAAGTCAGACTTTCTCAAAGTCATTTGAAACATATAAAAAAATAAAAAAAAATTAGAAATAATTGAAATAAATTTATGAAACTTACAGGATAATTATTTTAGGGTGTTTTTTAAATATTAGAAGCATAATATCATGTCTAGCTTGATTAGAAATATTTTTTTTTAAAAGCGAATGAGTTTGCAAAAGTCAGACTTTCTCAAAGTCATTTGAAAAGTATAAAAAAATAAAAAAAAATTAGAAATAATTGAAATAAATTCATGAAACTTACAGGATAATTATTTTAGGGTGTTTTTTAAATATTAGAAGCATAATATCATGTCTAGGTTGATTAGATATATTTTTTAAAAAAACCGAATCAATTTGCAAAAGTCAGACTTTCTCAAAGTCATTTGAAACATATAAAAAAATAAAAAAAAATTAGAAATAATTGAAATAAATTCATGAAACTTACAGGATAATTATTACAGGGTGTTTTTTAAATATTAGAAGCATAATATCATGTCTAGGTTGAT
>WSYQ01001137.1:0-28271 GCA_011426435.1 Lysiphlebus fabarum
GTTTTCTATGAACCGTATGAATATGAAAAAGTCAGACTTTCTCAAACTCATTTGAAAATTATAAAAATAATTTAAAAAATTAGAAATAATTGAGATAAATTTATGAAACTTTCAGGATAATTATTTTAAGATGTTTTTTAAATATTAGAAGCATATTATCATCGATAGGTTGCTTAGAAATATTTTTTTTAAAAACCAGATGAGTTGACGAAAATCAGACTCTCTCAAACTCATTTGAAAAATATATAAAAATAAAAAAAAATTAGAAATAAATGAAATAGATTTATGAAACTCACAGGATAATCATTTTAGGGTGTTTTTAAAATATTAGAAGCATAATATCATGTCTAGGTTGATTAGAAATATTTTTTTAAGCCAGCAGGACATTACATTGAAAACACTGGACTTTCATATGTGATGTCCCGAAAAGATATAAAATTAAATAAAATTATTAAAAACCAAAATAAATGCTTGAAACTTACAGGATAATTATTACAGGGTGTTTTTTAAATATTAGAAGCATAATATCATGTCTAGGTTGATTAGAAATATTTTTTTTTAAAAGCGAATGAGTTTGCAAAAGTCAGACTTTCTCAAAGTCATTTGAAACATATAAAAAAATAAAAAAAAATTAGAAATAATTGAAATAAATTTATGAAACTTACAGGATAATTATTTTAGGGTGTTTTTTAAATATTAGAAGCATAATATCATGTCTAGGTTGATTAGAAATATTTTTTTAAGCCAGCAGGACATTACATTGAAAACACTGGACTTTCATATGTGATGTCCCGAAAAGATATAAAATTAAAAAAAATTATTAAAAACCAAAATAAATGCTTGAAACTTACAGGATAATTAATTTACAGGGTGTTTTTTAAATATTAGAAGCATAATATCATGTCTAGGTTGATTAGAAATATTTTTTTTTAAAAGCGAATGAGTTTGCAAAAGTCAGACTTTCTCAAAGTCATTTGAAACATATAAAAAAATAAAAAAAAATTAGAAATAATTGAAATAAATTCATGAAACTTACAGGATAATTATTTTAGGGTGTTTTTTAAATATTAGAAGCATAATATCATGTCTAGGTTGATTAGATATATTTTTTAAAAAAACCGAATCAATTTGCAAAAGTCAGACTTTCTCAAAGTCATTTGAAACATATAAAAAAATAAAAAAAAATTAGAAATAATTGAAATAAATTCATGAAACTTACAGGATAATTATTACAGGGTGTTTTTTAAATATTAGAAGCATAATATCATGTCTAGGTTGATTAGAAATATTTTTTTTTAAAAGCGAATGAGTTTGCAAAAGTCAGACTTTCTCAAAGTCATTTGAAACATATAAAAAAATAAAAAAAAATTAGAAATAATTGAAATAAATTTATGAAACTTACAGGATAATTATTTTAGGGTGTTTTTTAAATATTAGAAGCATAATATCATGTCTAGGTTGATTAGAAATATTTTTTTAAGCCAGCAGGACATTACATTGAAAACACTGGACTTTCATATGTGATGTCCCGAAAAGATATAAAATTAAAAAAAATTATTAAAAACCAAAATAAATGCTTGAAACTTACAGGATAATTAATTTAGGGTGTTTTTTAAATATTAGAAGCATAATATCATGTCTAGGTTGATTAGAAATATTTTTTTTTAAAAGCGAATGAGTTTGCAAAAGTCAGACTTTCTCAAAGTCATTTGAAACATATAAAAAAATAAAAAAAAATTAGAAATAATTGAAATAAATTTATGAAACTTACAGGATAATTATTTTAGGGTGTTTTTTAAATATTAGAAGCATAATATCATGTCTAGCTTGATTAGAAATATTTTTTTAAGCCAGCAGGACATTACATTGAAAACACTGGACTTTCATATGTGATGTCCCGAAAAGATATAAAATTAAAAAAAATTATTAAAAACCAAAATAAATGCTTGAAACTTACAGGATAATTAATTTAGGGTGTTTTTTAAATATTAGAAGCATAATATCATGTCTAGGTTGATTAGATATATTTTTTAAAAAAACCGAATCAATTTGCAAAAGTCAGACTTTCTCAAAGTCATTTGAAACATATAAAAAAATAAAAAAAAATTAGAAATAATTGAAATAAATTTATGAAACTTACAGGATAATTATTTTAGGGTGTTTTTTAAATATTAGAAGCATAATATCATGTCTAGCTTGATTAGAAATATTTTTTTTTAAAAGCGAATGAGTTTGCAAAAGTCAGACTTTCTCAAAGTCATTTGAAAAGTATAAAAAAATAAAAAAAAATTAGAAATAATTGAAATAAATTCATGAAACTTACAGGATAATTATTTTAGGGTGTTTTTTAAATATTAGAAGCATAATATCATGTCTAGGTTGATTAGATATATTTTTTAAAAAAACCGAATCAATTTGCAAAAGTCAGACTTTCTCAAAGTCATTTGAAACATATAAAAAAATAAAAAAAAATTAGAAATAATTGAAATAAATTCATGAAACTTACAGGATAATTATTACAGGGTGTTTTTTAAATATTAGAAGCATAATATCATGTCTAGGTTGATTAGAAATATTTTTTTTTAAAAGCGAATGAGTTTGCAAAAGTCAGACTTTCTCAAAGTCATTTGAAACATATAAAAAAATAAAAAAAAATTAGAAATAATTGAATAAATTCATGAAACTTACAGGATAATTATTTTAGGGTGTTTTTTAAATATTAGAAGCATAATATCATGTCTAGGTTGATTAGATATATTTTTTAAAAAAACCGAATCAATTTGCAAAAGTCAGACTTTCTCAAAGTCATTTGAAACATATAAAAAAATAAAAAAAAATTAGAAATAATTGAAATAAATTCATGAAACTTACAGGATAATTATTACAGGGTGTTTTTTAAATATTAGAAGCATAATATCATGTCTAGGTTGATTAGAAATATTTTTTTTTAAAAGCGAATGAGTTTGCAAAAGTCAGACTTTCTCAAAGTCATTTGAAACATATAAAAAAATAAAAAAAAATTAGAAATAATTGAAATAAATTTATGAAACTTACAGGATAATTATTTTAGGGTGTTTTTTAAATATTAGAAGCATAATATCATGTCTAGGTTGATTAGAAATATTTTTTTAAGCCAGCAGGACATTACATTGAAAACACTGGACTTTCATATGTGATGTCCCGAAAAGATATAAAATTAAAAAAAATTATTAAAAACCAAAATAAATGCTTGAAACTTACAGGATAATTAATTTAGGGTGTTTTTTAAATATTAGAAGCATAATATCATGTCTAGGTTGATTAGAAATATTTTTTTTTAAAAGCGAATGAGTTTGCAAAAGTCAGACTTTCTCAAAGTCATTTGAAACATATAAAAAAATAAAAAAAAATTAGAAATAATTGAAATAAATTTATGAAACTTACAGGATAATTATTTTAGGGTGTTTTTTAAATATTAGAAGCATAATATCATGTCTAGCTTGATTAGAAATATTTTTTTAAGCCAGCAGGACATTACATTGAAAACACTGGACTTTCATATGTGATGTCCCGAAAAGATATAAAATTAAAAAAAATTATTAAAAACCAAAATAAATGCTTGAAACTTACAGGATAATTAATTTAGGGTGTTTTTTAAATATTAGAAGCATAATATCATGTCTAGGTTGATTAGATATATTTTTTAAAAAAACCGAATCAATTTGCAAAAGTCAGACTTTCTCAAAGTCATTTGAAACATATAAAAAAATAAAAAAAAATTAGAAATAATTGAAATAAATTTATGAAACTTACAGGATAATTATTTTAGGGTGTTTTTTAAATATTAGAAGCATAATATCATGTCTAGCTTGATTAGAAATATTTTTTTTTAAAAGCGAATGAGTTTGCAAAAGTCAGACTTTCTCAAAGTCATTTGAAAAGTATAAAAAAATAAAAAAAAATTAGAAATAATTGAAATAAATTCATGAAACTTACAGGATAATTATTTTAGGGTGTTTTTTAAATATTAGAAGCATAATATCATGTCTAGGTTGATTAGATATATTTTTTAAAAAAACCGAATCAATTTGCAAAAGTCAGACTTTCTCAAAGTCATTTGAAACATATAAAAAAATAAAAAAAAATTAGAAATAATTGAAATAAATTCATGAAACTTACAGGATAATTATTACAGGGTGTTTTTTAAATATTAGAAGCATAATATCATGTCTAGGTTGATTAGAAATATTTTTTTTTAAAAGCGAATGAGTTTGCAAAAGTCAGACTTTCTCAAAGTCATTTGAAACATATAAAAAAATTAAAAAAAATTAGAAATAATTGAAATAAATTTATGAAACTTACAGGATAATTATTTTAGGGTGTTTTTTAAATATTAGAAGCATAATATCATGTCTAGGTTGATTAGAAATATTTTTTTAAGCCAGCAGGACATTACATTGAAAACACTGGACTTTCATATGTGATGTCCCGAAAAGATATAAAATTAAAAAAAATTATTAAAAACCAAAATAAATGCTTGAAACTTACAGGATAATTAATTTAGGGTGTTTTTTAAATATTAGAAGCATAATATCATGTCTAGGTTGATTAGAAATATTTTTTTTTAAAAGCGAATGAGTTTGCAAAAGTCAGACTTTCTCAAAGTCATTTGAAACATTTAAAAAAATAAAAAAAAATTAGAAATAATTGAAATAAATTTATGAAACTTACAGGATAATTATTTTAGGGAGTTTTTTAAATATTAGAAGCATAATATCATGTCTAGCTTGATTAGAAATATTTTTTTAAGCCGGCAGGACATTACATTGAAAACACTGGACTTTCATATGTGATGTCCCGAAAAGATATAAAATTAAAAAAAATTATTAAAAACCAAAATAAATGCTTGAAACTTACAGGATAATTATTACAGGGTGTTTTTTAAATATTAGAAGCATAATATCATGTCTAGGTTGATTAGAAATATTTTTTTTTAAAAGCGAATGAGTTTGCAAAAGTCAGACTTTCTCAAAGTCAGTTGGAACATATAAAAAAATAAAAAAAAATTAGAAATAATTGAAATAAATTTATGAAACTTACAGGATAATTATTTTAGGGTGTTTTTTAAATATTAGAAGCATAATATCATGTCTAGGTTGATTAGAAATATTTTTTTAAGCCAGCAGGACATTACATTGAAAACACTGGACTTTCATATGTGATGTCCCGAAAAGATATAAAATTAAAAAAAATTATTAAAAACCAAAATAAATGCTTGAAACTTACAGGATAATTATTACAGGGTGTTTTTTAAATATTAGAAGCATAATATCATGTCTAGGTTGATTAGAAATATTTTTTTTTAAAAGCGAATGAGTTTGCAAAAGTCAGACTTTCTCAAAGTCAGTTGGAACATATAAAAAAATAAAAAAAAATTAGAAATAATTGAAATAAATTTATGAAACTTACAGGATAATTATTTTAGGGTGTTTTTTAAATATTAGAAGCATAATATCATGTCTAGGTTGATTAGAAATATTTTTTTAAGCCAGCAGGACATTACATTGAAAACACTGGACTTTCATATGTGATGTCCCGAAAAGATATAAAATTAAAAAAAATTATTAAAAACCAAAATAAATGCTTGAAACTTACAGGATAATTAATTTAGGGTGTTTTTTAAATATTAGAAGCATAATATCATGTCTAGGTTGATTAGATATATTTTTTAAAAAAACCGAATCAATTTGCAAAAGTCAGACTTTCTCAAAGTCATTTGAAACATATAAAAAAATAAAAAAAAATTAGAAATAATTGAAATAAATTTATGAAACTTACAGGATAATTATTTTAGGGTGTTTTTTAAATATTAGAAGCATAATATCATGTCTAGCTTGATTAGAAATATTTTTTTTTAAAAGCGAATGAGTTTGCAAAAGTCAGACTTTCTCAAAGTCATTTGAAAAGTATAAAAAAATAAAAAAAAATTAGAAATAATTGAAATAAATTCATGAAACTTACAGGATAATTATTTTAGGGTGTTTTTTAAATATTAGAAGCATAATATCATGTCTAGGTTGATTAGATATATTTTTTAAAAAAACCGAATCAATTTGCAAAAGTCAGACTTTCTCAAAGTCATTTGAAACATATAAAAAAATAAAAAAAAATTAGAAATAATTGAAATAAATTCATGAAACTTACAGGATAATTATTACAGGGTGTTTTTTAAATATTAGAAGCATAATATCATGTCTAGGTTGATTAGAAATATTTTTTTTTAAAAGCGAATGAGTTTGCAAAAGTCAGACTTTCTCAAAGTCATTTGAAACATATAAAAAAATAAAAAAAAATTAGAAATAATTGAATAAATTCATGAAACTTACAGGATAATTATTTTAGGGTGTTTTTTAAATATTAGAAGCATAATATCATGTCTAGGTTGATTAGATATATTTTTTAAAAAAACCGAATCAATTTGCAAAAGTCAGACTTTCTCAAAGTCATTTGAAACATATAAAAAAATAAAAAAAAATTAGAAATAATTGAAATAAATTCATGAAACTTACAGGATAATTATTACAGGGTGTTTTTTAAATATTAGAAGCATAATATCATGTCTAGGTTGATTAGAAATATTTTTTTTTAAAAGCGAATGAGTTTGCAAAAGTCAGACTTTCTCAAAGTCATTTGAAACATATAAAAAAATAAAAAAAAATTAGAAATAATTGAAATAAATTTATGAAACTTACAGGATAATTATTTTAGGGTGTTTTTTAAATATTAGAAGCATAATATCATGTCTAGGTTGATTAGAAATATTTTTTTAAGCCAGCAGGACATTACATTGAAAACACTGGACTTTCATATGTGATGTCCCGAAAAGATATAAAATTAAAAAAAATTATTAAAAACCAAAATAAATGCTTGAAACTTACAGGATAATTAATTTAGGGTGTTTTTTAAATATTAGAAGCATAATATCATGTCTAGGTTGATTAGATATATTTTTTAAAAAAACCGAATCAATTTGCAAAAGTCAGACTTTCTCAAAGTCATTTGAAACATATAAAAAAATAAAAAAAAATTAGAAATAATTGAAATAAATTTATGAAACTTACAGGATAATTATTTTAGGGTGTTTTTTAAATATTAGAAGCATAATATCATGTCTAGCTTGATTAGAAATATTTTTTTTTAAAAGCGAATGAGTTTGCAAAAGTCAGACTTTCTCAAAGTCATTTGAAAAGTATAAAAAAATAAAAAAAAATTAGAAATAATTGAAATAAATTCATGAAACTTACAGGATAATTATTTTAGGGTGTTTTTTAAATATTAGAAGCATAATATCATGTCTAGGTTGATTAGATATATTTTTTAAAAAAACCGAATCAATTTGCAAAAGTCAGACTTTCTCAAAGTCATTTGAAACATATAAAAAAATAAAAAAAAATTAGAAATAATTGAAATAAATTCATGAAACTTACAGGATAATTATTACAGGGTGTTTTTTAAATATTAGAAGCATAATATCATGTCTAGGTTGATTAGAAATATTTTTTTTTAAAAGCGAATGAGTTTGCAAAAGTCAGACTTTCTCAAAGTCATTTGAAACATATAAAAAAATTAAAAAAAATTAGAAATAATTGAAATAAATTTATGAAACTTACAGGATAATTATTTTAGGGTGTTTTTTAAATATTAGAAGCATAATATCATGTCTAGGTTGATTAGAAATATTTTTTTAAGCCAGCAGGACATTACATTGAAAACACTGGACTTTCATATGTGATGTCCCGAAAAGATATAAAATTAAAAAAAATTATTAAAAACCAAAATAAATGCTTGAAACTTACAGGATAATTAATTTAGGGTGTTTTTTAAATATTAGAAGCATAATATCATGTCTAGGTTGATTAGAAATATTTTTTTTTAAAAGCGAATGAGTTTGCAAAAGTCAGACTTTCTCAAAGTCATTTGAAACATTTAAAAAAATAAAAAAAAATTAGAAATAATTGAAATAAATTTATGAAACTTACAGGATAATTATTTTAGGGAGTTTTTTAAATATTAGAAGCATAATATCATGTCTAGCTTGATTAGAAATATTTTTTTAAGCCGGCAGGACATTACATTGAAAACACTGGACTTTCATATGTGATGTCCCGAAAAGATATAAAATTAAAAAAAATTATTAAAAACCAAAATAAATGCTTGAAACTTACAGGATAATTAATTTAGGGTGTTTTTTAAATATTAGAAGCATAATATCATGTCTAGGTTGATTAGATATATTTTTTAAAAAAACCGAATCAATTTGCAAAAGTCAGACTTTCTCAAAGTCATTTGAAACATATAAAAAAATAAAAAAAAATTAGAAATAATTGAAATAAATTTATGAAACTTACAGGATAATTATTTTAGGGTGTTTTTTAAATATTAGAAGCATAATATCATGTCTAGCTTGATTAGAAATATTTTTTTAAGCCAGCAGGACATTACATTGAAAACACTGGACTTTCATATGTGATGTCCCGAAAAGATATAAAATTAAAAAAAATTATTAAAAACCAAAATAAATGCTTGAAACTTACAGGATAATTATTACAGGGTGTTTTTTAAATATTAGAAGCATAATATCATGTCTAGGTTGATTAGAAATATTTTTTTTTAAAAGCGAATGAGTTTGCAAAAGTCAGACTTTCTCAAAGTCAGTTGGAACATATAAAAAAATAAAAAAAAATTAGAAATAATTGAAATAAATTTATGAAACTTACAGGATAATTATTTTAGGGTGTTTTTTAAATATTAGAAGCATAATATCATGTCTAGGTTGATTAGAAATATTTTTTTAAGCCAGCAGGACATTACATTGAAAACACTGGACTTTCATATGTGATGTCCCGAAAAGATATAAAATTAAAAAAAATTATTAAAAACCAAAATAAATGCTTGAAACTTACAGGATAATTATTACAGGGTGTTTTTTAAATATTAGAAGCATAATATCATGTCTAGGTTGATTAGAAATATTTTTTTTTAAAAGCGAATGAGTTTGCAAAAGTCAGACTTTCTCAAAGTCAGTTGGAACATATAAAAAAATAAAAAAAAATTAGAAATAATTGAAATAAATTTATGAAACTTACAGGATAATTATTTTAGGGTGTTTTTTAAATATTAGAAGCATAATATCATGTCTAGGTTGATTAGAAATATTTTTTTAAGCCAGCAGGACATTACATTGAAAACACTGGACTTTCATATGTGATGTCCCGAAAAGATATAAAATTAAAAAAAATTATTAAAAACCAAAATAAATGCTTGAAACTTACAGGATAATTATTGCAGGGTGTTTTTTAAATATTAGAAGCATAATATCATGTTTACATTGATTAGAAATATTTTTTTCGAAAACCGAATGAATTCGCAAAAGTCAGACTTTCTCAAAGTCATTTGAAACATATAAAAAAATAAAAAAAAATTAGAAATAATTGAAATAAATTTATGAAACTTACAGGATAATTATTTTAGGGTGTTTTTTAAATATTAGAAGCATAATATCATGTCTAGCTTGATTAGAAATATTTTTTTTTAAAAGCGAATGAGTTTGCAAAAGTCAGACTTTCTCAAAGTCATTTGAAACATATAAAAAAATAAAAAAAAATTAGAAATAATTGAAATAAATTCATGAAACTTACAGGATAATTATTTTAGGGTGTTTTTTAAATATTAGAAGCATAATATCATGTCTAGGTTGATTAGATATATTTTTTAAAAAAACCGAATCAATTTGCAAAAGTCAGACTTTCTCAAAGTCATTTGAAACATATAAAAAAATAAAAAAAAATTAGAAATAATTGAAATAAATTCATGAAACTTACAGGATAATTATTACAGGGTGTTTTTTAAATATTAGAAGCATAATATCATGTCTAGGTTGATTAGAAATATTTTTTTTTAAAAGCGAATGAGTTTGCAAAAGTCAGACTTTCTCAAAGTCATTTGAAACATATAAAAAAATAAAAAAAAATTAGAAATAATTGAAATAAATTTATGAAACTTACAGGATAATTATTTTAGGGTGTTTTTTAAATATTAGAAGCATAATATCATGTCTAGGTTGATTAGAAATATTTTTTTAAGCCAGCAGGACATTACATTGAAAACACTGGACTTTCATATGTGATGTCCCGAAAAGATATAAAATTAAAAAAAATTATTAAAAACCAAAATAAATGCTTGAAACTTACAGGATAATTAATTTAGGGTGTTTTTTGAATATTAGAAGCATAATATCATGTCTAGGTTGATTAGAAATATTTTTTTTTAAAAGCGAATGAGTTTGCAAAAGTCAGACTTTCTCAAAGTCATTTGAAACATATAAAAAAATAAAAAAAAATTAGAAATAATTGAAATAAATTTATGAAACTTACAGGATAATTATTTTAGGGAGTTTTTTAAATATTAGAAGCATAATATCATGTCTAGCTTGATTAGAAATATTTTTTTAAGCCGGCAGGACATTACATTGAAAACACTGGACTTTCATATGTGATGTCCCGAAAAGATATAAAATTAAAAAAAATTATTAAAAACCAAAATAAATGCTTGAAACTTACAGGATAATTAATTTAGGGTGTTTTTTAAATATTAGAAGCATAATATCATGTCTAGGTTGATTAGATATATTTTTTAAAAAAACCGAATCAATTTGCAAAAGTCAGACTTTCTCAAAGTCATTTGAAACATATAAAAAAATAAAAAAAAATTAGAAATAATTGAAATAAATTTATGAAACTTACAGGATAATTATTTTAGGGTGTTTTTTAAATATTAGAAGCATAATATCATGTCTAGCTTGATTAGAAATATTTTTTTAAGCCAGCAGGACATTACATTGAAAACACTGGACTTTCATATGTGATGTCCCGAAAAGATATAAAATTAAAAAAAATTATTAAAAACCAAAATAAATGCTTGAAACTTACAGGATAATTATTACAGGGTGTTTTTTAAATATTAGAAGCATAATATCATGTCTAGGTTGATTAGAAATATTTTTTTTTAAAAGCGAATGAGTTTGCAAAAGTCAGACTTTCTCAAAGTCAGTTGGAACATATAAAAAAATAAAAAAAAATTAGAAATAATTGAAATAAATTTATGAAACTTACAGGATAATTATTTTAGGGTGTTTTTTAAATATTAGAAGCATAATATCATGTCTAGGTTGATTAGAAATATTTTTTTAAGCCAGCAGGACATTACATTGAAAACACTGGACTTTCATATGTGATGTCCCGAAAAGATATAAAATTAAATAAAATTATTAAAAATCAAAATAAATGCTTGAAACTTACAGGATAATTAATTTAGGGTGTTTTTTAAATATTAGAAGCATAATATCATGTCTAGGTTGATTAGAAATATTTTTTTTTAAAAGCGAATGAGTTTGCAAAAGTCAGACTTTCTCAAAGTCAGTTGGAACATATAAAAAAATAAAAAAAAATTAGAAATAATTGAAATAAATTTATGAAACTTACAGGATAATTATTTTAGGGTGTTTTTTAAATATTAGAAGCATAATATCATGTCTAGGTTGATTAGAAATATTTTTTTAAGCCAGCAGGACATTACATTGAAAACACTGGACTTTCATATGTGATGTCCCGAAAAGATATAAAATTAAATAAAATTATTAAAAATCAAAATAAATGCTTGAAACTTACAGGATAATTAATTTAGGGTGTTTTTTAAATATTAGAAGCATAATATCATGTCTAGGTTAATTAGAAATATTTTTTTTTAAAAGCGAATGAGTTTGCAAAAGTCAGACTTTCTCAAAGTCAGTTGGAACATATAAAAAAATAAAAAAAAATTAGAAATAATTGAAATAAATTTATGAAACTTACAGGATAATTATTTTAGGGTGTTTTTTAAATATTAGAAGCATAATATCATGTCTAGGTTGATTAGAAATATTTTTTTAAGCCAGCAGGACATTACATTGAAAACACTGGACTTTCATATGTGATGTCCCGAAAAGATATAAAATTAAAAAAAATTATTAAAAACCAAAATAAATGCTTGAAACTTACAGGATAATTATTACAGGGTGTTTTTTAAATATTAGAAGCATAATATCATGTCTAGGTTGATTAGAAATATTTTTTTTTAAAAGCGAATGAGTTTGCAAAAGTCAGACTTTCTCAAAGTCATTTGAAACATATAAAAAAATAAAAAAAAATTAGAAATAATTGAATAAATTCATGAAACTTACAGGATAATTATTTTAGGGTGTTTTTTAAATATTAGAAGCATAATATCATGTCTAGGTTGATTAGATATATTTTTTAAAAAAACCGAATCAATTTGCAAAAGTCAGACTTTCTCAAAGTCATTTGAAACATATAAAAAAATAAAAAAAAATTAGAAATAATTGAAATAAATTCATGAAACTTACAGGATAATTATTACAGGGTGTTTTTTAAATATTAGAAGCATAATATCATGTCTAGGTTGATTAGAAATATTTTTTTTTAAAAGCGAATGAGTTTGCAAAAGTCAGACTTTCTCAAAGTCATTTGAAACATATAAAAAAATAAAAAAAAATTAGAAATAATTGAAATAAATTTATGAAACTTACAGGATAATTATTTTAGGGTGTTTTTTAAATATTAGAAGCATAATATCATGTCTAGGTTGATTAGAAATATTTTTTTAAGCCAGCAGGACATTACATTGAAAACACTGGACTTTCATATGTGATGTCCCGAAAAGATATAAAATTAAAAAAAATTATTAAAAACCAAAATAAATGCTTGAAACTTACAGGATAATTAATTTAGGGTGTTTTTTAAATATTAGAAGCATAATATCATGTCTAGGTTGATTAGAAATATTTTTTTTTAAAAGCGAATGAGTTTGCAAAAGTCAGACTTTCTCAAAGTCATTTGAAACATATAAAAAAATAAAAAAAAATTAGAAATAATTGAAATAAATTTATGAAACTTACAGGATAATTATTTTAGGGTGTTTTTTAAATATTAGAAGCATAATATCATGTCTAGCTTGATTAGAAATATTTTTTTAAGCCAGCAGGACATTACATTGAAAACACTGGACTTTCATATGTGATGTCCCGAAAAGATATAAAATTAAAAAAAATTATTAAAAACCAAAATAAATGCTTGAAACTTACAGGATAATTAATTTAGGGTGTTTTTTAAATATTAGAAGCATAATATCATGTCTAGGTTGATTAGATATATTTTTTAAAAAAACCGAATCAATTTGCAAAAGTCAGACTTTCTCAAAGTCATTTGAAACATATAAAAAAATAAAAAAAAATTAGAAATAATTGAAATAAATTTATGAAACTTACAGGATAATTATTTTAGGGTGTTTTTTAAATATTAGAAGCATAATATCATGTCTAGCTTGATTAGAAATATTTTTTTTTAAAAGCGAATGAGTTTGCAAAAGTCAGACTTTCTCAAAGTCATTTGAAAAGTATAAAAAAATAAAAAAAAATTAGAAATAATTGAAATAAATTCATGAAACTTACAGGATAATTATTTTAGGGTGTTTTTTAAATATTAGAAGCATAATATCATGTCTAGGTTGATTAGATATATTTTTTAAAAAAACCGAATCAATTTGCAAAAGTCAGACTTTCTCAAAGTCATTTGAAACATATAAAAAAATAAAAAAAAATTAGAAATAATTGAAATAAATTCATGAAACTTACAGGATAATTATTACAGGGTGTTTTTTAAATATTAGAAGCATAATATCATGTCTAGGTTGATTAGAAATATTTTTTTTTAAAAGCGAATGAGTTTGCAAAAGTCAGACTTTCTCAAAGTCATTTGAAACATATAAAAAAATAAAAAAAAATTAGAAATAATTGAATAAATTCATGAAACTTACAGGATAATTATTTTAGGGTGTTTTTTAAATATTAGAAGCATAATATCATGTCTAGGTTGATTAGATATATTTTTTAAAAAAACCGAATCAATTTGCAAAAGTCAGACTTTCTCAAAGTCATTTGAAACATATAAAAAAATAAAAAAAAATTAGAAATAATTGAAATAAATTCATGAAACTTACAGGATAATTATTACAGGGTGTTTTTTAAATATTAGAAGCATAATATCATGTCTAGGTTGATTAGAAATATTTTTTTTTAAAAGCGAATGAGTTTGCAAAAGTCAGACTTTCTCAAAGTCATTTGAAACATATAAAAAAATAAAAAAAAATTAGAAATAATTGAAATAAATTTATGAAACTTACAGGATAATTATTTTAGGGTGTTTTTTAAATATTAGAAGCATAATATCATGTCTAGGTTGATTAGAAATATTTTTTTAAGCCAGCAGGACATTACATTGAAAACACTGGACTTTCATATGTGATGTCCCGAAAAGATATAAAATTAAAAAAAATTATTAAAAACCAAAATAAATGCTTGAAACTTACAGGATAATTAATTTAGGGTGTTTTTTAAATATTAGAAGCATAATATCATGTCTAGGTTGATTAGAAATATTTTTTTTTAAAAGCGAATGAGTTTGCAAAAGTCAGACTTTCTCAAAGTCATTTGAAACATATAAAAAAATAAAAAAAAATTAGAAATAATTGAAATAAATTTATGAAACTTACAGGATAATTATTTTAGGGTGTTTTTTAAATATTAGAAGCATAATATCATGTCTAGCTTGATTAGAAATATTTTTTTAAGCCAGCAGGACATTACATTGAAAACACTGGACTTTCATATGTGATGTCCCGAAAAGATATAAAATTAAAAAAAATTATTAAAAACCAAAATAAATGCTTGAAACTTACAGGATAATTAATTTAGGGTGTTTTTTAAATATTAGAAGCATAATATCATGTCTAGGTTGATTAGATATATTTTTTAAAAAAACCGAATCAATTTGCAAAAGTCAGACTTTCTCAAAGTCATTTGAAACATATAAAAAAATAAAAAAAAATTAGAAATAATTGAAATAAATTTATGAAACTTACAGGATAATTATTTTAGGGTGTTTTTTAAATATTAGAAGCATAATATCATGTCTAGCTTGATTAGAAATATTTTTTTTTAAAAGCGAATGAGTTTGCAAAAGTCAGACTTTCTCAAAGTCATTTGAAAAGTATAAAAAAATAAAAAAAAATTAGAAATAATTGAAATAAATTCATGAAACTTACAGGATAATTATTTTAGGGTGTTTTTTAAATATTAGAAGCATAATATCATGTCTAGGTTGATTAGATATATTTTTTAAAAAAACCGAATCAATTTGCAAAAGTCAGACTTTCTCAAAGTCATTTGAAACATATAAAAAAATAAAAAAAAATTAGAAATAATTGAAATAAATTCATGAAACTTACAGGATAATTATTACAGGGTGTTTTTTAAATATTAGAAGCATAATATCATGTCTAGGTTGATTAGAAATATTTTTTTTTAAAAGCGAATGAGTTTGCAAAAGTCAGACTTTCTCAAAGTCATTTGAAACATATAAAAAAATTAAAAAAAATTAGAAATAATTGAAATAAATTTATGAAACTTACAGGATAATTATTTTAGGGTGTTTTTTAAATATTAGAAGCATAATATCATGTCTAGGTTGATTAGAAATATTTTTTTAAGCCAGCAGGACATTACATTGAAAACACTGGACTTTCATATGTGATGTCCCGAAAAGATATAAAATTAAAAAAAATTATTAAAAACCAAAATAAATGCTTGAAACTTACAGGATAATTAATTTAGGGTGTTTTTTAAATATTAGAAGCATAATATCATGTCTAGGTTGATTAGAAATATTTTTTTTTAAAAGCGAATGAGTTTGCAAAAGTCAGACTTTCTCAAAGTCATTTGAAACATTTAAAAAAATAAAAAAAAATTAGAAATAATTGAAATAAATTTATGAAACTTACAGGATAATTATTTTAGGGAGTTTTTTAAATATTAGAAGCATAATATCATGTCTAGCTTGATTAGAAATATTTTTTTAAGCCGGCAGGACATTACATTGAAAACACTGGACTTTCATATGTGATGTCCCGAAAAGATATAAAATTAAAAAAAATTATTAAAAACCAAAATAAATGCTTGAAACTTACAGGATAATTATTACAGGGTGTTTTTTAAATATTAGAAGCATAATATCATGTCTAGGTTGATTAGAAATATTTTTTTTTAAAAGCGAATGAGTTTGCAAAAGTCAGACTTTCTCAAAGTCAGTTGGAACATATAAAAAAATAAAAAAAAATTAGAAATAATTGAAATAAATTTATGAAACTTACAGGATAATTATTTTAGGGTGTTTTTTAAATATTAGAAGCATAATATCATGTCTAGGTTGATTAGAAATATTTTTTTAAGCCAGCAGGACATTACATTGAAAACACTGGACTTTCATATGTGATGTCCCGAAAAGATATAAAATTTAAAAAAATTATTAAAAACCAAAATAAATGCTTGAAACTTACAGGATAATTATTACAGGGTGTTTTTTAAATATTAGAAGCATAATATCATGTCTAGGTTGATTAGAAATATTTTTTTTTAAAAGCGAATGAGTTTGCAAAAGTCAGACTTTCTCAAAGTCAGTTGGAACATATAAAAAAATAAAAAAAAATTAGAAATAATTGAAATAAATTTATGAAACTTACAGGATAATTATTTTAGGGTGTTTTTTAAATATTAGAAGCATAATATCATGTCTAGGTTGATTAGAAATATTTTTTTAAGCCAGCAGGACATTACATTGAAAACACTGGACTTTCATATGTGATGTCCCGAAAAGATATAAAATTAAAAAAAATTATTAAAAACCAAAATAAATGCTTGAAACTTACAGGATAATTATTGCAGGGTGTTTTTTAAATATTAGAAGCATAATATCATGTTTACATTGATTAGAAATATTTTTTTCGAAAACCGAATGAATTCGCAAAAGTCAGACTTTCTCAAAGTCATTTGAAACATATAAAAAAATAAAAAAAAATTAGAAATAATTGAAATAAATTTATGAAACT
This sequence comes from Lysiphlebus fabarum, assembly GCA_011426435.1. Classification (NCBI taxonomy): domain Eukaryota; kingdom Metazoa; phylum Arthropoda; class Insecta; order Hymenoptera; family Braconidae; genus Lysiphlebus; species Lysiphlebus fabarum. Next base: position 17,035 of record WSYQ01001137.1, read on the forward strand.
TACAGGATAATTATTTTAGGGTGTTTTTTAAATATTAGAAGCATAATATCATGTCTAGCTTGATTAGAAATATTTTTTTTTAAAAGCGAATGAGTTTGCAAAAGTCAGACTTTCTCAAAGTCATTTGAAACATATAAAAAAATAAAAAAAAATTAGAAATAATTGAAATAAATTCATGAAACTTACAGGATAATTATTTTAGGGTGTTTTTTAAATATTAGAAGCATAATATCATGTCTAGGTTGATTAGATATATTTTTTAAAAAAACCGAATCAATTTGCAAAAGTCAGACTTTCTCAAAGTCATTTGAAACATATAAAAAAATAAAAAAAAATTAGAAATAATTGAAATAAATTCATGAAACTTACAGGATAATTATTACAGGGTGTTTTTTAAATATTAGAAGCATAATATCATGTCTAGGTTGATTAGAAATATTTTTTTTTAAAAGCGAATGAGTTTGCAAAAGTCAGACTTTCTCAAAGTCATTTGAAACATATAAAAAAATAAAAAAAAATTAGAAATAATTGAAATAAATTTATGAAACTTACAGGATAATTATTTTAGGGTGTTTTTTAAATATTAGAAGCATAATATCATGTCTAGGTTGATTAGAAATATTTTTTTAAGCCAGCAGGACATTACATTGAAAACACTGGACTTTCATATGTGATGTCCCGAAAAGATATAAAATTAAAAAAAATTATTAAAAACCAAAATAAATGCTTGAAACTTACAGGATAATTAATTTAGGGTGTTTTTTAAATATTAGAAGCATAATATCATGTCTAGGTTGATTAGAAATATTTTTTTTTAAAAGCGAATGAGTTTGCAAAAGTCAGACTTTCTCAAAGTCATTTGAAACATATAAAAAAATAAAAAAAAATTAGAAATAATTGAAATAAATTTATGAAACTTACAGGATAATTATTTTAGGGAGTTTTTTAAATATTAGAAGCATAATATCATGTCTAGCTTGATTAGAAATATTTTTTTAAGCCGGCAGGACATTACATTGAAAACACTGGACTTTCATATGTGATGTCCCGAAAAGATATAAAATTAAAAAAAATTATTAAAAACCAAAATAAATGCTTGAAACTTACAGGATAATTAATTTAGGGTGTTTTTTAAATATTAGAAGCATAATATCATGTCTAGGTTGATTAGATATATTTTTTAAAAAAACCGAATCAATTTGCAAAAGTCAGACTTTCTCAAAGTCATTTGAAACATATAAAAAAATAAAAAAAAATTAGAAATAATTGAAATAAATTTATGAAACTTACAGGATAATTATTTTAGGGTGTTTTTTAAATATTAGAAGCATAATATCATGTCTAGCTTGATTAGAAATATTTTTTTAAGCCAGCAGGACATTACATTGAAAACACTGGACTTTCATATGTGATGTCCCGAAAAGATATAAAATTAAAAAAAATTATTAAAAACCAAAATAAATGCTTGAAACTTACAGGATAATTATTACAGGGTGTTTTTTAAATATTAGAAGCATAATATCATGTCTAGGTTGATTAGAAATATTTTTTTTTAAAAGCGAATGAGTTTGCAAAAGTCAGACTTTCTCAAAGTCAGTTGGAACATATAAAAAAATAAAAAAAAATTAGAAATAATTGAAATAAATTTATGAAACTTACAGGATAATTATTTTAGGGTGTTTTTTAAATATTAGAAGCATAATATCATGTCTAGGTTGATTAGAAATATTTTTTTAAGCCAGCAGGACATTACATTGAAAACACTGGACTTTCATATGTGATGTCCCGAAAAGATATAAAATTAAATAAAATTATTAAAAATCAAAATAAATGCTTGAAACTTACAGGATAATTAATTTAGGGTGTTTTTTAAATATTAGAAGCATAATATCATGTCTAGGTTGATTAGAAATATTTTTTTTTAAAAGCGAATGAGTTTGCAAAAGTCAGACTTTCTCAAAGTCAGTTGGAACATATAAAAAAATAAAAAAAAATTAGAAATAATTGAAATAAATTTATGAAACTTACAGGATAATTATTTTAGGGTGTTTTTTAAATATTAGAAGCATAATATCATGTCTAGGTTGATTAGAAATATTTTTTTAAGCCAGCAGGACATTACATTGAAAACACTGGACTTTCATATGTGATGTCCCGAAAAGATATAAAATTAAATAAAATTATTAAAAATCAAAATAAATGCTTGAAACTTACAGGATAATTAATTTAGGGTGTTTTTTAAATATTAGAAGCATAATATCATGTCTAGGTTGATTAGAAATATTTTTTTTTAAAAGCGAATGAGTTTGCAAAAGTCAGACTTTCTCAAAGTCAGTTGGAACATATAAAAAAATAAAAAAAAATTAGAAATAATTGAAATAAATTTATGAAACTTACAGGATAATTATTTTAGGGTGTTTTTTAAATATTAGAAGCATAATATCATGTCTAGGTTGATTAGAAATATTTTTTTAAGCCAGCAGGACATTACATTGAAAACACTGGACTTTCATATGTGATGTCCCGAAAAGATATAAAATTAAAAAAAATTATTAAAAACCAAAATAAATGCTTGAAACTTACAGGATAATTATTACAGGGTGTTTTTTAAATATTAGAAGCATAATATCATGTCTAGGTTGATTAGAAATATTTTTTTTTAAAAGCGAATGAGTTTGCAAAAGTCAGACTTTCTCAAAGTCAGTTGGAACATATAAAAAAATAAAAAAAAATTAGAAATAATTGAAATAAATTTATGAAACTTACAGGATAATTATTTTAGGGTGTTTTTTAAATATTAGAAGCATAATATCATGTCTAGGTTGATTAGAAATATTTTTTTAAGCCAGCAGGACATTACATTGAAAACACTGGACTTTCATATGTGATGTCCCGAAAAGATATAAAATTAAATAAAATTATTAAAAATCAAAATAAATGCTTGAAACTTACAGGATAATTAATTTAGGGTGTTTTTTAAATATTAGAAGCATAATATCATGTCTAGGTTGATTAGAAATATTTTTTTTTAAAAGCGAATGAGTTTGCAAAAGTCAGACTTTCTCAAAGTCAGTTGGAACATATAAAAAAATAAAAAAAAATTAGAAATAATTGAAATAAATTTATGAAACTTACAGGATAATTATTTTAGGGTGTTTTTTAAATATTAGAAGCATAATATCATGTCTAGGTTGATTAGAAATATTTTTTTAAGCCAGCAGGACATTACATTGAAAACACTGGACTTTCATATGTGATGTCCCGAAAAGATATAAAATTAAAAAAAATTATTAAAAACCAAAATAAATGCTTGAAACTTACAGGATAATTATTACAGGGTGTTTTTTAAATATTAGAAGCATAATATCATGTCTAGGTTGATTAGAAATATTTTTTTTTAAAAGCGAATGAGTTTGCAAAAGTCAGACTTTCTCAAAGTCAGTTGGAACATATAAAAAAATAAAAAAAAATTAGAAATAATTGAAATAAATTTATGAAACTTACAGGATAATTATTTTAGGGTGTTTTTTAAATATTAGAAGCATAATATCATGTCTAGGTTGATTAGAAATATTTTTTTAAGCCAGCAGGACATTACATTGAAAACACTGGACTTTCATATGTGATGTCCCGAAAAGATATAAAATTAAAAAAAATTATTAAAAACCAAAATAAATGCTTGAAACTTACAGGATAATTATTACAGGGTGTTTTTTAAATATTAGAAGCATAATATCATGTCTAGGTTGATTAGAAATATTTTTTTTTAAAAGCGAATGAGTTTGCAAAAGTCAGACTTTCTCAAAGTCAGTTGGAACATATAAAAAAATAAAAAAAAATTAGAAATAATTGAAATAAATTTATGAAACTTACAGGATAATTATTACAGGGTGTTTTTTAAATATTAGAAGCATAATATCATGTCTAGGTTGATTAGAAATATTTTTTTTTAAAAGCGAATGAGTTTGCAAAAGTCAGACTTTCTCAAAGTCAGTTGGAACATATAAAAAAATAAAAAAAAATTAGAAATAATTGAAATAAATTTATGAAACTTACAGGATAATTATTTTAGGGTGTTTTTTAAATATTAGAAGCATAATATCATGTCTAGGTTGATTAGAAATATTTTTTTAAGCCAGCAGGACATTACATTGAAAACACTGGACTTTCATATGTGATGTCCCGAAAAGATATAAAATTAAAAAAAATTATTAAAAACCAAAATAAATGCTTGAAACTTACAGGATAATTATTACAGGGTGTTTTTTAAATATTAGAAGCATAATATCATGTCTAGGTTGATTAGAAATATTTTTTTTTAAAAGCGAATGAGTTTGCAAAAGTCAGACTTTCTCAAAGTCAGTTGGAACATATAAAAAAATAAAAAAAAATTAGAAATGATTGAAATAAATTTATGAAACTTACAGGATAATTATTTTAGGGTGTTTTTTAAATATTAGAAGCATAATATCATGTCTAGGTTGATTAGAAATATTTTTTTTTAAAAGCGAATGAGTTTGCAAAAGTCAGACTTTCTCAAAGTCAGTTGGAACATATAAAAAAATAAAAAAAAATTAGAAATAATTGAAATAAATTTATGAAACTTACAGGATAATTATTTTAGGGTGTTTTTTAAATATTAGAAGCATAATATCATGTCTAGGTTGATTAGAAATATTTTTTTAAGCCAGCAGGACATTACATTGAAAACACTGGACTTTCATATGTGATGTCCCGAAAAGATATAAAATTAAAAAAAATTATTAAAAACCAAAATAAATGCTTGAAACTTACAGGATAATTATTACAGGGTGTTTTTTAAATATTAGAAGCATAATATCATGTCTAGGTTGATTAGAAATATTTTTTTTTAAAAGCGAATGAGTTTGCAAAAGTCAGACTTTCTCAAAGTCAGTTGGAACATATAAAAAAATAAAAAAAAATTAGAAATAATTGAAATAAATTTATGAAACTTACAGGATAATTATTTTAGGGTGTTTTTTAAATATTAGAAGCATAATATCATGTCTAGGTTGATTAGAAATATTTTTTTAAGCCAGCAGGACATTACATTGAAAACACTGGACTTTCATATGTGATGTCCCGAAAAGATATAAAATTAAAAAAAATTATTAAAAACCAAAATAAATGCTTGAAACTTACAGGATAATTAATTTAGGGTGTTTTTTAAATATTAGAAGCATAATATCATGTCTAGGTTGATTAGAAATATTTTTTTTTAAAAGCGAATGAGTTTGCAAAAGTCAGACTTTCTCAAAGTCAGTTGGAACATATAAAAAAATAAAAAAAAATTAGAAATAATTGAAATAAATTTATGAAACTTACAGGATAATTATTTTAGGGTGTTTTTTAAATATTAGAAGCATAATATCATGTCTAGGTTGATTAGAAATATTTTTTTAAGCCAGCAGGACATTACATTGAAAACACTGGACTTTCATATGTGATGTCCCGAAAAGATATAAAATTAAAAAAAATTATTAAAAACCAAAATAAATGCTTGAAACTTACAGGATAATTAATTTAGGGTGTTTTTTAAATATTAGAAGCATAATATCATGTCTAGGTTGATTAGATATATTTTTTAAAAAAACCGAATCAATTTGCAAAAGTCAGACTTTCTCAAAGTCATTTGAAACATATAAAAAAATAAAAAAAAATTAGAAATAATTGAAATAAATTTATGAAACTTACAGGATAATTATTTTAGGGTGTTTTTTAAATATTAGAAGCATAATATCATGTCTAGGTTGATTAGAAATATTTTTTTAAGCCAGCAGGACATTACATTGAAAACACTGGACTTTCATATGTGATGTCCCGAAAAGATATAAAATTAAATAAAATTATTAAAAATCAAAATAAATGCTTGAAACTTACAGGATAATTAATTTAGGGTGTTTTTTAAATATTAGAAGCATAATATCATGTCTAGGTTGATTAGAAATATTTTTTTTTAAAAGCGAATGAGTTTGCAAAAGTCAGACTTTCTCAAAGTCAGTTGGAACATATAAAAAAATAAAAAAAAATTAGAAATAATTGAAATAAATTTATGAAACTTACAGGATAATTATTTTAGGGTGTTTTTTAAATATTAGAAGCATAATATCATGTCTAGGTTGATTAGAAATATTTTTTTAAGCCAGCAGGACATTACATTGAAAACACTGGACTTTCATATGTGATGTCCCGAAAAGATATAAAATTAAATAAAATTATTAAAAATCAAAATAAATGCTTGAAACTTACAGGATAATTAATTTAGGGTGTTTTTTAAATATTAGAAGCATAATATCATGTCTAGGTTGATTAGAAATATTTTTTTTTAAAAGCGAATGAGTTTGCAAAAGTCAGACTTTCTCAAAGTCAGTTGGAACATATAAAAAAATAAAAAAAAATTAGAAATAATTGAAATAAATTTATGAAACTTACAGGATAATTATTTTAGGGTGTTTTTTAAATATTAGAAGCATAATATCATGTCTAGGTTGATTAGAAATATTTTTTTAAGCCAGCAGGACATTACATTGAAAACACTGGACTTTCATATGTGATGTCCCGAAAAGATATAAAATTAAAAAAAATTATTAAAAACCAAAATAAATGCTTGAAACTTACAGGATAATTATTACAGGGTGTTTTTTAAATATTAGAAGCATAATATCATGTCTAGGTTGATTAGAAATATTTTTTTTTAAAAGCGAATGAGTTTGCAAAAGTCAGACTTTCTCAAAGTCAGTTGGAACATATAAAAAAATAAAAAAAAATTAGAAATAATTGAAATAAATTTATGAAACTTACAGGATAATTATTTTAGGGTGTTTTTTAAATATTAGAAGCATAATATCATGTCTAGGTTGATTAGAAATATTTTTTTAAGCCAGCAGGACATTACATTGAAAACACTGGACTTTCATATGTGATGTCCCGAAAAGATATAAAATTAAATAAAATTATTAAAAATCAAAATAAATGCTTGAAACTTACAGGATAATTAATTTAGGGTGTTTTTTAAATATTAGAAGCATAATATCATGTCTAGGTTAATTAGAAATATTTTTTTTTAAAAGCGAATGAGTTTGCAAAAGTCAGACTTTCTCAAAGTCAGTTGGAACATATAAAAAAATAAAAAAAAATTAGAAATAATTGAAATAAATTTATGAAACTTACAGGATAATTATTTTAGGGTGTTTTTTAAATATTAGAAGCATAATATCATGTCTAGGTTGATTAGAAATATTTTTTTAAGCCAGCAGGACATTACATTGAAAACACTGGACTTTCATATGTGATGTCCCGAAAAGATATAAAATTAAAAAAAATTATTAAAAACCAAAATAAATGCTTGAAACTTACAGGATAATTATTACAGGGTTTTTTTTAAATATTAGAAGCATAATATCATGTCTAGGTTGATTAGAAATATTTTTTTTTAAAAGCGAATGAGTTTGCAAAAGTCAGACTTTCTCAAAGTCAGTTGGAACATATAAAAAAATAAAAAAAAATTAGAAATAATTGAAATAAATTTATGAAACTTACAGGATAATTATTTTAGGGTGTTTTTTAAATATTAGAAGCATAATATCATGTCTAGGTTGATTAGAAATATTTTTTTAAGCCAGCAGGACATTACATTGAAAACACTGGACTTTCATATGTGATGTCCCGAAAAGATATAAAATTAAAAAAAATTATTAAAAACCAAAATAAATGCTTGAAACTTACAGGATAATTATTACAGGGTTTTTTTTAAATATTAGAAGCATAATATCATGTCTAGGTTGATTAGAAATATTTTTTTTTAAAAGCGAATGAGTTTGCAAAAGTCAGACTTTCTCAAAGTCAGTTGGAACATATAAAAAAATAAAAAAAAATTAGAAATAATTGAAATAAATTTATGAAACTTACAGGATAATTATTACAGGGTGTTTTTTAAATATTAGAAGCATAATATCATGTCTAGGTTGATTAGAAATATTTTTTTTTAAAAGCGAATGAGTTTGCAAAAGTCAGACTTTCTCAAAGTCAGTTGGAACATATAAAAAAATAAAAAAAAATTAGAAATAATTGAAATAAATTTATGAAACTTACAGGATAATTATTTTAGGGTGTTTTTTAAATATTAGAAGCATAATATCATGTCTAGGTTGATTAGAAATATTTTTTTAAGCCAGCAGGACATTACATTGAAAACACTGGACTTTCATATGTGATGTCCCGAAAAGATATAAAATTAAAAAAAATTATTAAAAACCAAAATAAATGCTTGAAACTTACAGGATAATTATTACAGGGTGTTTTTTAAATATTAGAAGCATAATATCATGTCTAGGTTGATTAGAAATATTTTTTTTTAAAAGCGAATGAGTTTGCAAAAGTCAGACTTTCTCAAAGTCAGTTGGAACATATAAAAAAATAAAAAAAAATTAGAAATGATTGAAATAAATTTATGAAACTTACAGGATAATTATTTTAGGGTGTTTTTTAAATATTAGAAGCATAATATCATGTCTAGGTTGATTAGAAATATTTTTTTTTAAAAGCGAATGAGTTTGCAAAAGTCAGACTTTCTCAAAGTCAGTTGGAACATATAAAAAAATAAAAAAAAATTAGAAATAATTGAAATAAATTTATGAAACTTACAGGATAATTATTTTAGGGTGTTTTTTAAATATTAGAAGCATAATATCATGTCTAGGTTGATTAGAAATATTTTTTTAAGCCAGCAGGACATTACATTGAAAACACTGGACTTTCATATGTGATGTCCCGAAAAGATATAAAATTAAAAAAAATTATTAAAAACCAAAATAAATGCTTGAAACTTACAGGATAATTATTACAGGGTTTTTTTTAAATATTAGAAGCATAATATCATGTCTAGGTTGATTAGAAATATTTTTTTTTAAAAGCGAATGAGTTTGCAAAAGTCAGACTTTCTCAAAGTCAGTTGGAACATATAAAAAAATAAAAAAAAATTAGAAATAATTGAAATAAATTTATGAAACTTACAGGATAATTATTTTAGGGTGTTTTTTAAATATTAGAAGCATAATATCATGTCTAGGTTGATTAGAAATATTTTTTTAAGCCAGCAGGACATTACATTGAAAACACTGGACTTTCATATGTGATGTCCCGAAAAGATATAAAATTAAATAAAATTATTAAAAATCAAAATAAATGCTTGAAACTTACAGGATAATTAATTTAGGGTGTTTTTTAAATATTAGAAGCATAATATCATGTCTAGGTTGATTAGAAATATTTTTTTTTAAAAGCGAATGAGTTTGCAAAAGTCAGACTTTCTCAAAGTCAGTTGGAACATATAAAAAAATAAAAAAAAATTAGAAATAATTGAAATAAATTTATGAAACTTACAGGATAATTATTTTAGGGTGTTTTTTAAATATTAGAAGCATAATATCATGTCTAGGTTGATTAGAAATATTTTTTTAAGCCAGCAGGACATTACATTGAAAACACTGGACTTTCATATGTGATGTCCCGAAAAGATATAAAATTAAAAAAAATTATTAAAAACCAAAATAAATGCTTGAAACTTACAGGATAATTAATTTAGGGTGTTTTTTAAATATTAGAAGCATAATATCATGTCTAGGTTGATTAGATATATTTTTTAAAAAAACCGAATCAATTTGCAAAAGTCAGACTTTCTCAAAGTCATTTGAAACATATAAAAAAATAAAAAAAAATTAGAAATAATTGAAATAAATTTATGAAACTTACAGGATAATTATTTTAGGGTGTTTTTTAAATATTAGAAGCATAATATCATGTCTAGGTTGATTAGAAATATTTTTTTAAGCCAGCAGGACATTACATTGAAAACACTGGACTTTCATATGTGATGTCCCGAAAAGATATAAAATTAAATAAAATTATTAAAAATCAAAATAAATGCTTGAAACTTACAGGATAATTAATTTAGGGTGTTTTTTAAATATTAGAAGCATAATATCATGTCTAGGTTGATTAGAAATATTTTTTTTTAAAAGCGAATGAGTTTGCAAAAGTCAGACTTTCTCAAAGTCAGTTGGAACATATAAAAAAATAAAAAAAAATTAGAAATAATTGAAATAAATTTATGAAACTTACAGGATAATTATTTTAGGGTGTTTTTTAAATATTAGAAGCATAATATCATGTCTAGGTTGATTAGAAATATTTTTTTAAGCCAGCAGGACATTACATTGAAAACACTGGACTTTCATATGTGATGTCCCGAAAAGATATAAAATTAAAAAAAATTATTAAAAACCAAAATAAATGCTTGAAACTTACAGGATAATTATTACAGGGTGTTTTTTAAATATTAGAAGCATAATATCATGTCTAGGTTGATTAGAAATATTTTTTTTTAAAAGCGAATGAGTTTGCAAAAGTCAGACTTTCTCAAAGTCAGTTGGAACATATAAAAAAATAAAAAAAAATTAGAAATAATTGAAATAAATTTATGAAACTTACAGGATAATTATTTTAGGGTGTTTTTTAAATATTAGAAGCATAATATCATGTCTAGGTTGATTAGAAATATTTTTTTAAGCCAGCAGGACATTACATTGAAAACACTGGACTTTCATATGTGATGTCCCGAAAAGATATAAAATTAAAAAAAATTATTAAAAACCAAAATAAATGCTTGAAACTTACAGGATAATTATTACAGGGTGTTTTTTAAATATTAGAAGCATAATATCATGTCTAGGTTGATTAGAAATATTTTTTTTTAAAAGCGAATGAGTTTGCAAAAGTCAGACTTTCTCAAAGTCAGTTGGAACATATAAAAAAATAAAAAAAAATTAGAAATAATTGAAATAAATTTATGAAACTTACAGGATAATTATTTTAGGGTGTTTTTTAAATATTAGAAGCATAATATCATGTCTAGGTTGATTAGAAATATTTTTTTAAGCCAGCAGGACATTACATTGAAAACACTGGACTTTCATATGTGATGTCCCGAAAAGATATAAAATTAAATAAAATTATTAAAAATCAAAATAAATGCTTGAAACTTACAGGATAATTAATTTAGGGTGTTTTTTAAATATTAGAAGCATAATATCATGTCTAGGTTGATTAGAAATATTTTTTTTTAAAAGCGAATGAGTTTGCAAAAGTCAGACTTTCTCAAAGTCAGTTGGAACATATAAAAAAATAAAAAAAAATTAGAAATAATTGAAATAAATTTT